>PVJH01019139.1:0-43356 GCA_004026705.1 Nesogale talazaci | reverse complement strand
TCTTCATCACATTTGCTTATGCACACATTTGTCCTCAGGGATCATATCAGGAAAGTGAGCATGCAAAGTTGTGCTTTTGAGTTCTTGAAGCCTGATATCTCATCCCTTTGACACCTCATGATTCCACATGCTAGTGTGCTTCTTCCATGTGGGCTTTGTTGCTTCTGAGCTAGATGGCTGCTTGTTTACTTTCAAGCCTCTAAGTCCCCAGACGCTCCATCTTTTGATAGCTGGGCACCATCAGCTTCTTCACCACCTTTGCTTATGCACACATTTGTCTTCAGTGATCATGTCAGAAAGGTGAGCATCTTGGAATGCTAACTTATTAGAACAAAGTGTTTTCGAACCGAGAAGATACTTGAGTGGAGGTCCAATGCCCACCTATTGTCCTATTACTAACCCTATGAGCATACACATTATTCTCTTTCCCCATCCTCACTTATAAATATATGCTCCTATGTACATACCTGTATTTGAACCTCTATAAATGTTCATTATCCCCCAGTTCCTTCCTCAATTTCCATTTGCTTCCCTCTTGTCCCACTATCATGCTCACTCTCCATTTGGGTTTCATTATTTTTTTCTCGGTTACATTAGTCTTAACCAATCCCTATTGGCCTTCTCTCATCCACCTTGTCCCTGCATTTGTATCAATTGTTATTCCCTTTTTCCTGGGCTGGTTGACATCACCACCTTTCCCCCTCCTCTCCCTCTTCAATGTCCCCTACCCTGGAGCCATCAGTCCTGTAATTTTCACCTCCAACCTCTTTGTCCAGTCTATCTTGTCTAGATAGACCTGTAGAGGTAGCAATATGTACAAGAAAGGTCTCCTAAAATGGAGCAACTTAAGCAAATAAAACAATGATAACAACAGCAAGAAACCCCCTCAATGTACTTTACAATATGTAACAGAATAATAAAATAATAGCAATATAAGAACCTGTATAAAGTTCAAGGTTTGTAGTTGACCTCCTAGAGTGACCCCTGGTTCATTCGGAGGGTGCCAATACCCTCGCCTGAAAGTATATCCTTGGCACTCCATCTGTGACTCTACTCTCTGTTGCACACTCTTAGTGTTTGCATTGGTGTGGTTGTGTCCAACAGGGTATAATCTTGACCACTCTTCTTCTTCCTGGCCCCGATAGGCCTTGGGTCTGCGAGGGTAGCCATATTTCTTAATGGGGCTGGCTGTGCAGTCCTCTTTGTGCAGTAGCTGTTTTGAATGGGATTATTGTCCTGAAGGCTCAGAGGGCCAGGATACACATAATTCTCTCTTCCTCCCCTTTCATTTGTTCTCATGTGCTCCGGTCAGGCATATCTCACTCCCCAAGCTTCAGCTTCAGTGCTGGCCTCCAAGGCAACTTCCTCTGGTAGAGGCTGCCCCTATAGTTGGAGTTGGGGTGGTGTTCTCAGGTTCCTCCACTAGTTCTCCAATTCATGCTGTCATGCTGCATTCACATGCTGGGTCTCTGGGTTTAAGTTTGGTCCATCTTTCCCTGTGGAGATATAAACAATATGCTCCCCTTTGATGGTTTAGTGCCCCCTTCCCTTTCTACACATCGCCGTCTGCCTCCCCTCCCCCCTTGATGACTACCATATGTAGGCTTAGATTTGATCTGGCCCCTGCCATATTACCTGGGTGGGCCTTCTCCCAGGATTTTCTCTATAGAGTAGTTTTTCTCAATGCCCCTTTCCAATTTTAAAATTATTAATATGCTTACCTCAGCGGATTCATATTGTACATGTCCTTTTGTACTTGGCTAACTTCACTTGGCATAATTTCCTCCAGTTCTTCCCATGCAGTGACGTGCTTCATACATTCATCACTGCTTTTGTACTCCATTGTATGTATGTACCACAGCTTTTTAATCCATTCATCAGTTGATGGGAATATGGACTGCTTCCAACTCCTTGCAATTGTGAACTGTGCTGCGATGAATATTGGAGCACAGCTCTCTGGTCGTGGATTGTTGCTTGTCTCTTCTGGGTATATGCCCAGCAGGGGAATTGCTGGGTCGTATGGTAGTTCAATTTCTATCTGTTTTAGGTATCTCCAAATTGATCTCCATAGTGACTGTACATACCTGCAGGTCCACCAGCAGTGGATAAGCGACCGTATCTCCCCACAGCCTCTTCAGCATTTGTTACTTTCTGACTTTTTGAATTGGGCTATCCTTGAGGGTGTTAGGTAGTATCTCATTGTTGTTTTGATTTGCATTTCTCTTATGGCTAATGATAGGGAGCATTTTCTCATATATATATTGGCCTCTCTGATTTCTGCCTCTGTGAAACTTCTGTTTAATTCCTTTGCCCATCTCCTCAGTGGGCAGTTAGTTTTGCTCTTTTTTGGAAGCTATCAGGGTATTGTAGATTTTAGTAATAAGACCTTTATCTGATTTGTCATTGCCAGAGATGTTTTCCCAGTCTGTCTGCTCTCTTACTACTCTCTTGGTGAATTCTTTCGATGTGCACAGGTGTTTTATCTTTACTATATCCATTTGTTTATTTGAGCCTCCTCTGTGTTTGTGTCTTTCCCTATTTCTGTTAGCCTATGCAGTCCTTGTGTCAGTGTTATCAGATTGTTCCCAATTCCCTCAGTGATGGCCCTAATAGTTTGGGGTTTTACTTCAAGGTCTGTGGTCCACCTTAAATTTATTCTAGTGCATGGAGTGAGGTAAGGGTCTTGCTTCATTTTTCTACAGGTAGTATCCATTTTTTCCTGCACCACTTGTTGAAAAGGGCATCTGTTTCTCATTTGATACTTTTGGGGCCCTTATCAAGGATCAGTTGTCTGTATGCTTGTGTTTTTATTTCTGGAATCTCAGTTCTTTTCCATTGGTCTGAGTATCTGTCCTTATGCCAATACCATGCTCTTTTGACCACTGTGGCTAGATAGTATGTGAGAAAGTCAGGGCAAGCGCTCCCACGATGTCCTTCTTCTTGAGTAGTTCTCTACTAATTCTGGGCTTCTTCCCTCTCCATATTAAGTTAGAAATCATTTTTTCCGTTTCTTTGAAGAAGGAGGATGGTACTTGTATCGGTATTGCATTAAACTTATATAGTGTCTTGGGTAGGACTGTCATCTTGACTACATTGAGTCTTCTGATCCACGAGCATGGGATATTTTTCCATTTCTTGAAGTCATTTTTGGTTTCTTGTAATAGTATTCTATAATTTTCGCCATATAGATCTTTTGTTCCTTTTGTCAGGTATATCCTTAGATATTTCAATTTATGCTTGACTATTGTGAAGGGTAACTCTTTTTTATCTCCTCTTCTGTGGTCTTATCTGATGTATACAGCAGACCAATTGACTTCTGATTGTTCATCTTGTATCCTGCCACTCTGCCCTACTCCTCTATTGTTTCCAGTAATCCCTTTGTGGAACTTTTGAGGTTTTCCATATATATAAAATCATATCATCTGCAAATAATGATAATTTCACCTTTTCCTTCCCCAGTCGTATACCTTTTATGTCTTTTCTTTGCTTTATGCTGTTAGCTAAAACCTCCAGTACAATATTGAACAATAGAGAGGACAATGGACATCCTTGTCTGGTCCCCTTTTTCAGTGGGATTGGGTTTGTCTTTTCTCCATTGACTATCACATTGGCTGTTGGGTTTTCATATATAGCTTGTATTGTCTTGAGGAATTTTCCTTCTATTCCCATCTTCTTGAGGGTCTTAAACATGAATTGGTGTTGAATATTGTCAAATGCTTTTTCAGCATCTATGGTTATAACCATATTATTCTTATATTTCTTCCTGTCAATATGGTGAATGATACTACTAGTCTTTCGTATGTTGAACCACCCCTGCATTCAAGGTATGAACCCCACTTGGTCAGGGTGAATTATTTGTTTTATATACTTTTGTATTCTATTGGCCAGTATTTTATTAAGGATTTTTGCCTCAATATTCATTAGGGATATTGGTCTATAATTCTCAATTCTTGTGGGATCCTTGCCTGATTCGGGTATCAGTGTTATACTGGCTTCATAGAAGGAGTTTGGGAGTTTGCCATCTTTTTCTATGCTTTGGAAGAGCTTGTGTAGGGTTGGTGTCAGTTCTTCCCTGAATGCTTGGTAGAATTCTCCTGTGTAGCCATCTGGTCCAGGTGATTTCTTTGTTGGTAGTCCCTTGATAACCTTGTCAATTTCTTCTATTGTTATGTGTCTGTTAAGATTCTTGACGCCCATTGGAGACAATCTAGGAAGAGATTGCTTTTCCAAGAATTTGTCCGTGTCTTCCAAGTTGTTGAGTTCATTGGAGTAACGATCTTTGTAGTACTGAGTGACTATACTTTTGATTTCATTACGATCAGTTGTGATATCCCCTTTTTCATCCCTTATTCTTGCTATTGCAATTTTCTCTCTCCTTTCTTTGGTTAAGTCTGCCAATGGTTTATCAATTTTGTTAATTCTTTCAAAGAACCAACTTTTAGCAGCGTTAATTTTTCCATTGTTTTCTTATTTTCCCTCTTCTGAATCTCAGCCCTGGTTTTTATTATTTATTTTCTTTTGCTACTAGTGGGATTATCCTGCTTACTCTGCTCTAGTTGTTGTAATTTCTGTGTCAATGTATCTGTTATGAGACGCTCTTCCTTTTTCAGGTGTGCCTGTATTGTAGTGAAACTTCCTCTTAAGACTGCCTTTGCTGTGTCCTATAAGTTGTGGTATGACATGCTTTCCTTTTCATTGGTTTCTAGAATTTTTTAAATTTCTGCTCTGATCTGGGCCAGCACACATTCCTTTTGCAATAATTATTCATTCTCCTACTATGTTCTGTAGTTCTCCTTACCTTCCTTTTGTTGATTTCCAACCTTATGGTAGAGTGGCTTGAGAGTGAGATCTGCATGATATCAATGTACTCTAATTTATGTAGATTCTCCTTATGTCCCAGTATGTGGTCTATCTTCGAAAAACTTCCATGTGGGGCTGAAAAGAATGTGAAATGCTTTTCCTTTGGATGAAAAACCCTGTAGATATCTACCAAGTCAATCTGTCTAATTGTAGTATTTAGATCTCTTGCCTTCCTGTTGTGTTTCTTTCCCTGCGGTCTGTCTTTCTCAGAGATTGGTGTGTTGAAGTCACCCACTATAATTGTTGAGGCTGTAATTTCTTTTTTCATCATATGAAGTGTCTGGTTTACATATTCTGCAGGTTTCTCATTCAGGGAATATATACTTAAGATACTTATTGGATCATTGTCTACCCTTCCCTTAAGCATTATATAGTGTCCTTCTTTGTCTCTTATTATGGTTTGCACTTTGAGGTCAATTTTATCTGATATTGAATTGCTACTCCAGCTTTTTTGGAATTGCTATTTGCTTGGTATATTTTTCTCAAGCCTTTGATTCTCAATATATATTTTTTTCTGTCACCTTAAGATGTGTCTCCTGTAGGCAGCAGTTTGAGGGGGTGTATTTTCTAAGCCAGTCTATCAATTTCTGTCTCTTAAGGCCTGAGTTCAATCCATTAAAATTTAGGGTTATTACATCTATCTGTGCACACTGTGTTGTCATTTTATCGCTCTTGGATTGGAAGTTTTTCTATTTCCATAGGTTGTGTCAATATATGTTTGTGGTTCATCCTTGCCTTTCTTCCATCTCTGAGCCAGAGTTATCTTGAGGGCTCTTATCCCTTTGACTGTTTCTGGGTAGATTCATTATTTATCCTTCAATTGTTTCCTTTTGCCTTTAAGGTCATACCTTTCTTAATCTCCAGTTTTATGGCATGGTGTTCTGAGAAGGGTATTTGAGTAATCTCTATGTGTTTGAATTTATTTATGCTTGGTTTGTGTCCCAGATTGTGGTCCAGTTTTGAAAATGAGTGTTTTAGACAGGGTTCTCTAGAGAAACAAAACCAGGACACTAATAATTCTTTATATATTTGTATAGATAGAAAGGTATCTAACACAAGAAACAAACAGCTAACTAATCTATAAAGCAGTATAAATGGCTCAGTGCAACTCACTTCCATGAGACAGCTAGTATATTGGCATTCCTTCAAGCCTTGAGGACAGCCGAGTAGTCCTCTGTAGAGCAATTCAGTTTATCTGGCCACAAGCAGCAAACAGCAAGGCAGATCATCAACAGTAAGCCAGACGACAGAATCTGACAGTCCCCAGGTCAAGAGATGTATTCAGTAATGTGGAGAAGCAAGGCTTGAAGGAACATCAACTCACAGCAACACAGTCTGTGAAGTAAGTGTCCCAGGGGTAGTGTAACTTGGAGATCAAGGCACAGGACAAACACGGCAGCAGTGGTTCTGAAGATCCACAAGCAAGAGAGAAGGGTGGGGCTCTCAAAGCCATTTCTATCTCCGCCCTTCAATTAATCTCACATGTGTTCATTGGCCATGCTTTCACAACAAACCTACCTATCTTCCTTGACCCTTTTGCCAAAACAAACTTACCTATCACAATTAATGTGTTAGACCAGGTAGGCTAGAGCAACAAATTCATAAATATGCTTATGGATATAAGGGAAAGGTTTATATGCAAGAGGAATGGAACATAGAGAAAGCGTCCCAACCCATTCCAGTCCAAGGTCTTATGTCTAATATTAGCCCATATGTCCAATAACAGTCAATTAATTTGACTTCTGACTCAAAAACCCATGCAATGACACAAGGGCTATCACAAGCTAGTGGGTGCACAATCTTACATGTCCAGCAGCAGGAGAAGCATCCTGGTACTGGCAGGGGTCTCTGCATGGCTGCTCGCTTCCAGGGCTCAAGGTCCATTGGTGGTAGAAGCATCTCAGTGCTGACTGGAGTCTCTCTGTGGCATTTCCAATTTCAGAGGTTTGGTTCCATCTGAGTAAGCCCTTGTTGTTTCTCCTCCGGCTCCTCCAGTTCCTAGGACTCAAGGTCTATGCTGCCATCTTGTCTTATCTCTCAAGTGTCTCCAAGAAAACGAGTCTATAGTCTCTCACCTCCATGGGGGAAATACAGGGAAATTTCCCAGAATTCTCAGAGAAGTCATCCTCACACAGAGGTCTCATTGGCTATCTCCAGATTTATAGGTTAGACTCTACTCCTATAATCCCAATCATGAAATTGAAACCAAAGTACATGACCACCACAATGAGCCATGAATAATTGAAAAGAATGTGAACTTTTTTTTTTTGCGTTTGGATGCAAAACTCTATATCATCTATCAGAGTCAGTTACTTAATTGTACTGTTTAGGTCTGTAGCCTCCTTGCTGAGTTACCTACCCAGCTGTGGTCGTTACATCATCTGTTGTCAATCTGATAGCATTAAGAGTAAATGGTGGAGTTTATCCTGTCAATCACATCACAGCATGATGACCTCATCTTTTGGCTCTATGGAGATAGTTTACTAGAGTCAGGACACATGCTCACTCCCTATGAGACATGCTTATTGAAAAGACACACTGAGCTATGCTAAAGCCCTTGAGCTGAAGGAGCCATGTGGAGACCACACTAACACTGAGATACTTTTACCATTATGCAGTCCATAAGACTTCATAACCACTGGATTGTGATCTCCCTGTATTCATCATCATTGTGTGACTGGGTGAATATAAAAACAATTTATGGACTAGTATCGACATATGGGATAATATCAGACTAATGGATTTGATCTGGATTTGACTGGAATATTTTATCAATATTCAATTGCTCTTGGAAATTAAAGCTCTTTCTTATACACATATGAGCGTCCTTATGAATTTGCTTCTCTAGTCTACCCAGACTAACACACCATTGAATCTTTATCTCATAGTGGTATTTT
This sequence comes from Nesogale talazaci, assembly GCA_004026705.1. Lineage (NCBI taxonomy): Eukaryota > Metazoa > Chordata > Mammalia > Afrosoricida > Tenrecidae > Nesogale > Nesogale talazaci. The sequence continues at coordinate 35,599 of PVJH01019139.1, read as the reverse complement.
AGATTCACCTACTATGAATGTTGAATCTGCTATTACTTTTTTCATCTTTTGAACAGTTTGACAAGTTTTCCTTTCTACTTCCTGCATGAATGTCTGACTCTCATTCGTTAAAGTGGGAAAGTTTGCTTCCAGAAATTCCCTCACTAATTTAGCTGTCCACTTCTTTGTTTTGTCTTCTTCCAGTAGACCAATTATTTGAATATTGTTCCTCTACATAGAATCTGTGATTGACCTCAAATTTCCTTCCACCTCTTTTATTAACTTTTTTGATTGCCCTCATTTGATGAAGTCTGACTGATTATCTTCAAGATCAATGGTACAATCTGCTGCCTATTCTAGTTTGCTCATGAGATCAGTGATCTTGTGTGTAGTGTCTGTTACCTCATCCATTAGATCCTGTATTTCCTGGTGCATGGGTTTCTTCCCCTCTATTGTGGACTTCATCTCCTCTATCACTGCGTCATTATTCTAAATTGCTCTTCTCATCCCCTGTATTATTCCATGCAGCCTTCTGAAATTTTCTTTTTGTAATAGATCCACATCTGATTCTTCTATGAGTAATGTTAGCTCTGCTGTTGAGTTTCGTCTTGCAGAGAGTGTTGTGGTATGTTGCTGTTCACATGACAATTTAGTAGATCAGGGAGCCATATTTCTGGGAGACCAAGGGAACTTGATCTCTTTCTCTGTGTGACTGGTAAGAATATTTTTAAGTGTTGCCTGTGGCCTACTATGGTGATGGGTCAGTTTGCTCTGTGGGCAGGGTTCCTTGGTGACTCAGTGGCCAATGGCAGTAGAAGTTATTGTAAGGCTGAAGACTGCATGTATGCACCTTGGCCAAGTTGGTTTGGGCTGTTAAACCATGATTTGCAGCCACTTTTTAAAGGCACTGAGTAGAGGATGACAGTGTGGGGGGGGCTCACTGCCATGGGAGGGGCTGTTGAGTATAAAATGGAACAATCTTCCTGCTGCTGGTGCAGGTGGTAGCAAAAGTCTCCAGAGGGTGCAGGTGCCAGGAACCAGTGAGGTACACAACACCAGCATGGGATAACCACTGCTACTGTGGGTGTTGGGAGGGTAAGAACAGCTGCAGTTGCATGGTTGGGGGGTGTCAGGCAATGTTGAGTATTGCTGCTGCAACTGTACATGACAAAAATTACTACAGGCAGACAAAGTTCATGAGTGGTTGTTGGGAAGGACCTTCCACATGAGCAGAAGGGAGACTAAGAAGGAAGAAGCAGCTCAGTGTGGAGACAGCTATAGTCGGACAGTCACAGTGTGGGAGTCCATCCTCAGTTGTAGGGAACTCAATATAACTGCTGGTTAGCTTGGGGTGCAATGATAAGGATGAGGAGTGCTAATCAGTCGGCACTGGCTGCATTGGTGTCTGAGGTAGTGTCTTCTGCAAGGGTCAGGGAGCCCCAGGGACCAAGTCCCTGATCCCCTGGGTTCTGGAGTAAGCCTAGATATCAGGGAAGGATGCCTTAAAGATCAAAGATGTATTCTCCCCTGATTCAAGCTGTGCTGCCAGGGAAGTGGCCGATGCTGTTCCCCGCAGACATGGGAAACTCAGCTGCTGCTGGGTATAGAGAACCCCCACAGTTGCAGGTGACCAAACTTACTGCGGATGGACTGCAGGTTGGTTCTTGGCATCCTGGATGGGTGGTGGGATGTACCAAAGGAACCTTGTAAGAAGGGTGGAAAAGAGAGTAATTCCCTAGGAGAATGCCACAGGCAGACATCTGCTCTGAGGTAGTCCAGCTGCAACTTTTGTGTGCAACTTTCACCTCCTGGCGTGGCGACTAGATGAGGTGATAGGGTTGAGGGGTGACCCTGGCAGCATGTAGAAGCAACACAGCTGTCACAGTCCTGAAATCCTCTAGGATCAGGTAGCAAATCTCTGGGATTCTGTAGCAAGGCAGATGTAGGGGAGAAGGAAACACTCTGAGTTGTCGTGGGGGTCTTTTCACTTACCAGAATCCTCCCATTCATCTTCCTGGACACAGGGGTCAGTGATGCCGTGAAGCCCCCAGAATGGTCTGCTTTCCTGGGCACCATCATGCCAGTCTTCATAAATTTCCTTATTGACCAATTTCCGAACAGAGATGCATATTCAAATAACTGAACAATAAGGCAGGAGGTCTGAGGTACAACAGCTAAATAATTAATTTTTAAGAAAAGGTGAGAGTTTGAAATGCATCTGCAGACTTCAAAGGAAAAAAAAAAACCTGGCTACTCATTCCCATAGAGATTACAGCTGAGCCCTGGTGGCGTAAGTGTTTGAGTGTAGGACTGTGGCCCGCGGGCTTGGTGGTTCAAATCCAGCGGCGGCTCTCAGGAGCAGCACTGGGTAGCTCCCACAACTACCAGAGGGCAGTGATGACCCCCATCCTCAAAAAAAAAAGATTACAGCCATATAAACCCTATGGCTACTTCTATTTCATCATTTGGGTCACTGTAGGTTTGAAACCACCTCAAGGCACCGGACAACAATAAAAGTGAGGTAGGAGATATGCAAAAGTTCATTTGATGAGTGAGAATATTTTTAAAACAAAATGTAAAAGAACAATATTTGCTGAACAAAAGCATAGGACCTTTCTAATGGCATCCAATCTTCCTCCTTTATCTTTCACTAAAATTCCTGTGAAGCCAAAGAAAACAACTACAACTGGGTTCTACCAGGGACAAGTTCTATATTCAGTAAAACTCTACTGCAAGTGGATGCAATGTATAACTATTGAGACAAAGCAACAAAACAAAAAAAGACATTTGTCTAAATAGCAAGAATTGAAACACCATGATCAAATGGTAAGTTAAGTTTTCAGGTTTTTAAAAAAAATAAATTTGGTGTATAGTATTTGAGTTATCACATTTTTGTTTGAGACCAAATCACCAGGAAAGAGAAAATAACACAACCATTAATTTGACCATTTAAATTCAAAATAAATATTAGGCAAATCTATATGTGGTATATCTTTATTATTTAGAATTGGACAGTCATAACAATGGACCCAAGGCCACAAGGGCTACAATTACCCATTATAAAATATCCAAAAAAGTTAGGCTGTCTCACTCTATCTGCTTATATATGTAGCAGGGGAAATTATATATAATTATTGAAAATGTTCTCTATAAAATATTATATCTACCACATCATAAAGCCATAGAAACAGGACATTTATATTTACTTATCTTTTACACATACTCATCTAGTCTCATTCCCCATGCTAAAATGTAAATAATTCAGATGATTACTTTTAGATGATTATTATTTTGTGAATTTACTATATTTTATTTCCACAGAAAAATGAATATATTTCTTTTGAGCATATTCACCTCATATCTATACATTCACAACTCATGTTTACTTAATTTTTTTTTAAATAAAATAAAATAAGCAAATAAAAACAAGCATATATCTTCTCTAAAAGGGGGTTTCTTTGCCTTTTTCTTCAAATAATCATCAGTCGATTACCTCATTAGAGATACAGTTAGCCATTTTTGTTATTCTAAAAACTGTTGAAGGGATAAGTTAGGTAAAGTAATCCAAATATACTGCATTGTGCATCCCTAAAATATCTGCTATAAGCAATTTTTGCATTGCCTACTGTCATAAACCAAACTTGTAAGGTAGCCTTTGCTAGTTTAATGAGGCTGAATTACTGAGATATTTATCTTTTGTATATATAATTTGAGATATGAAATGTAGTAAGCAAATATTAGAAGACAAGAGATACCAAGCAAAATGATGAGTACTCAGAAGAGATGTGGTCCCTTTCCAAGAACCCAAAGAGGGAGATAACCTTCTGCTATCTATAGCTGGGACCCAGAATCTGGACTTTTTGCCTCCTAAATGGTGATAAGATATATTGTGTTTAAAACCAACCATTGGACTTATTTTTGTTGTAGCAAAACTAAATAATTAAAGTAGAAGTGTTACAAGAAATTGTGTATTTTTCTTACAAATATAGAATGTGTGGAAGTAGTTTTAGAATTTTATAATGGATATGTGCTGGACGAGTTTTAAGAAGACTAACAATGAAACCTATCAGATATTCATATGGTTTTGTATGTTGATAATGAAATATTCAAAGGAACATTGTCATGTTTTATTATCACAAAGGACATTCTGGATTTATTTGAAGTACAATTCCCTTTGTTATGGGATGATCCCTATCCACATGCAACAGAATCTAGTCAATACAAATATTATTCAAATTTATGTACCAAATACTAAAGCTAGTGATGAAGATATTGAAGACTTTTATACATCTTGTTAGTCTAAAATTAATCAAACATGCAGTCAAGATGAACTGACAACTACAGAGGATTGGAGTGCAAATGGAGACAATGAGGAAGAATAGTAGTTGGAAAATCTGGCCGTAGTGCTAGAAATGAAGCTGCAGATCTCAGGATAGAATTTTGTAGGCTATATGACTTTCATTGCAAATGCCTTTTTGGAACAATGTAAATGGTGACCATACACATGGGCTTCTCCAGATGAAATACATAGAAATCAAGTGGAAAACATCAGTTGAAAGAGACAAAGGAGAAACCCAGAATCAGCAGCCAGAAGAAAGCTAGGGTCTAACTATGGATCAGACCATCAATTTCAAGAACATTATTAATAATTCCCTGAAGCATATGATAATTCTATTGGTAACTTCATTAATTTAACCAATAGTGTAAAATGTAAAACAATATCAATATATAAAATTATATAACTGTAAAGAAGTGAAGAACTGCAATATACGAATTGTTAATATTCATATAATACTACTATTTACACAAAAATTGCAGGTTCGTGATAGGAAAAGTTTACATTCACAATGTAAGATACACTTCTTCCATATTTATACATATAAAAATAATAGTAAGGGCATTCGTGGCAGTGGAAGACCAATATTGATTGAATACTCTTAAGCAAGCGATAAGTTTTGCCAGTTCTATGTCCTTGTGATATGGCATCTACTTTTTCTCATATGAGGGATTTTCAGACTTGAATTGAAGAGTTACAAATAAGTCTAACGTAAAACTCAATTCACTTGGTGGAATTTTCACATTGAATCACTCTCATACAGCTTACAAAAATGTGCTGTACCTCAAAAGTCCCAGCTCTTATGAAAAGGCCCAATTTGATGTTCACCCCATGAGGAGAACACTGAAGATATAGGGGCTATAGTAAAATGGGGTGAAGACACTAGAGGGTTCCTGGTTTTCACAGGGACAGCTTCTGCAGTATTAAAGGATTGTCTTCAAATGAAATTCCATGTAAGTCAGGCATCAACCAAATATACTTGGAAGAAGCACATCAGTCTGTTTGATCCAAAGATTGTAAATAATACAATCCAAATCCCAAAGAAGAATGGTATCAGACTCGAAATTGTGAAAACTTGGTCTATGGATATCAATGGAAATCCAAAATCCATTTACAGGGTTTCCATGTAGATTAAGCTGCTGGTGAATCCCTTCTGACCCTAGTTGAGGGATGTAAATAGACTTGTTATAAGATAGAGAACATTTCAATGTATATTATGGTAGACATGGTTAGCTTAAAATGTAGCATCTTATCATAGAATCCCCCTTTTGAATCATTTTTAAATTGTTTCAGTTAAAAAACAAAGCAAAAATACCCAAAGTGGAGGGGTTAAGCCTCTGGTGAGTTCCCTTTGACTATACTCTACAGATATGAATGGCCTGCTATCATGGAGAATGCATTGGAAACTGAATTATTGCAGATTCAGTTAGGTTAAATTTAACATGTTAACATTTTATCTCCTTTAAAACCCATTTTAAATTTCTTCTAATTCTTAATATGGTTGGTTTTCTTTCCAATTGAGTTTTTCTCTGCTTCACATTATTAAAATTGTGAGTTTAAAAAAAACTTTCTTAAATGATTTTTTGTATATGAAATCCAGGAAAGCTAAGTTTATAGAGATATTAACTGGAAATGGTTCTTGTGGGTATTGCAAAGGAAATTGGCAATAAATGGGGAGTTAATAATGATAAGCACTAGAATAAAAATGTCTTAAAATGAATTGTAATGGTGATTGCATAATTGCTCTTAATATGATTGAAGTATTGAATTATCGGATTTATGAATTATATGCCAAACAAACTAAAAAGAATATGCTAAAAAAGAATAATATACATGATTAGAAATCTGCCTGCTCCTCAAAAAGATATAGTAGAAATATATCTTTAATTAGAAAGAAGCTAAAGCACACGTTTGGAATGATCAAAAGTAAAAGAGCTGAACAGAATATTTCAAGAGCAGATGGAGACAAAGTTAAGTATTATAATGCACATGCAAAAACCTAGAATTAGATCATCAAAAAGGAAGAACAAGTTCAGCACATTTTAAACTCTAAAACTGAAAAAAGTATTCAAGCTATGAGTGTAAATATTGAATGATACTATGGGCAGAATATTAAAAGAAGATGGAAAGAATGCACAGTCACTGTTTCAAGAGAACTAGACTATTTTCAAACATTTGACGAGGTAATGTATAAGCAAAAATCATTGGTACTGAAGAGAAGAAATTCAAACCCTCTTGGAAGCATTAACTAAAAATCAGTCTCCCCAATTGATGGAATACCAATAGAAATGTTTCTATTAGCCGATAAAGCATGAGAAGCACTCAGTCATCTGTGCTAAGAAATTAGCGTGACATTACCTAGTAACCTTGCAGGATGAGATAAATATGTATAACTATTTCAAAGAAACGTGAACTAATAGAAAATGTAAACTAAAATACTGTATCATTAATTTCAAATGCAATTAAAGTTTTCTGAAGACCATTCAATAATGGATGCAGCATTATTGATAAGTGCTTCCATAAGTTCAGACTGGATTCAAAAGAAGATGTGGAATAAGGAATATCATTAATGATGTCATATAAGCCTTGGCTAAAAGCAGAAAATCTCAGAAATATGTTTACTTGTGTTTATTGACTATGAAAAGGCATTTGGCTGTGTGAGCCATAACAAATCATGAGTAGTTTTGAAAAGAATGGGAAAGATAGCACATTTATTGTGTTCATGTGGGACAAGAAGCACACATATTGTGCTCATGTGGGATCAAGAGGCAGTTGTGTGAATAAAACAAGGGAATGTTACATAATTTAAAATCAAGAGAGGTGTATGTCAGGGTTATGATCTCTAACTATACCTATGAAATCTGTATGCTGAGCAAATAATGAGAAAAAGTGGAATATATAAAGAAGAATGTAGTATTTGGTTTGGAAGAAGGAATATTAACAAAATGTGAGAAATAAACAATACAAACTTTATTGCTGAAAATGAGTAGAACCTTGAAGTGATTGCAGATGAAGATGACTGTAGCCTTCAGTGAAGATTACAACTTATTATAAAAAAACAGAAAAGATTTAAGTTGTCAAGGATTTTGCCTTGCTTGGATCCACAATCAATTCTCATAGAGGCAGCAATCAAAAGATGCATTGAGTAAATCTGCTGCACAAGAATCTTTGAGGTATTGTTAAAGGTTGTTACTTTGCTGACTCAGGTAGATTTGAACTAAGCTATAGTATTTTCAATTACCTCAAATGCACCAGAAAGTTGGCCATTGAATAAGGAAGTCCAAGGAAGAATTCATACATTTGGATCATGGTGCTGGTGAAGAATAATGACAATACAATGGACTGCTAAAAGAACAAGTAAATTACTCTTAGACAAAATATAGCCCAAATGTGCCTTAAAAGTTAGACTAACAAGACATTTTCCCAGGTATTTTGGACATGATATCAGCAAAGATCATTCTCTGGGAAAGGATATAATGTGTGATAAAGTAGAGGTGTAGCCAAACAAAAGTGAGGATCTTTCACAAAAATATTGTCAAATAGAAGCTGCAGAAATAGACTAAATGATCACAATTATGATTATGAACCATGACGAAGCAGGATTTTTTTTTCCTGTTGCTTATCGGGTAGCTCTGTGTCAGAATCAACTACATGGCACCTGACAATAATAGCAAAAGCCTATATTTTCTCGAAGGGACATTTGATAGAATTCTAAAAGGTAATTCTGATGAGGGCTCTGGAGGAAGGTAGAGGAGCTATACAGTCTGTGCCATCTTAGAAAATATATATATGGCATCAGAAACAGAACATTACCAGAAATGTGAATACTACATGCACTTATGGTGGGATTTTAAGAGGAAATAATGAACATGTGATTTGACAATGGAGGAAATTGTTGTTTTTAGCTGTTTTTAGGTTAATCTGACTTATATATATTGGACTTATATACATATAACATTATATACATTTGAATCAAACATCAACAAATCTTGTGGCATCTTTAATACTACTCTTGTGTTTGAATCCATTGTTATAACACTGAATCCTTCTCCATGAGACTCCTCCACTTGTTCATATCACTTCTTTTCCAGGGACTCATGATTCATATCAGATCTCTGAAATATGTGAGACAACATTTCACCATCTTTGCTTCCAAGAAGCATTCCATCTGTACTTCTTCTAAGATATGTTTGTTCTTCTGGAAGTGAGTGGTACTTTCAATATTATTCACTAGTGTAGTTCTATATTCTGCTGCCAATTTGAGAGGATTATGAGTGAGGAGATGGAGTCTAGCCTGACAATCATTACATTGTCAATGAGGCCTCAGTGTGGGCATGGCTTTCCCCTGAGAATTCTGGGAATCTTTATCTTTCCCTTTGGTTGGTTTCCATTCCCTAGCTGTTCCTCTGTCCGTGATGCCACCCTCTCACAACATCCTTCTCCCCACCTCCTTCTTTCCTTTATACCTTCTGGGGCCATTGGCCACCTTGTTTTCTCCCTGAGCTTCCATTCCATACCAGACCCATGGTAGTACTCAAACCATCACTGTTCTAGTCTGAATAATAAGAAAACATATAACTGATAAAAAGAGATGAGAAAGAAAAAAAGAAGAAAACCCTATATAGGTCATAGGTCCAGGTCTGTTTTCTGGTCCCTATGAGTTATTCCCATGGTTACTGGGGGGGGGGGACATTCACGGACTCCCCCTCCTAGTCCAATGTCCATTCTTTGATCACCTTAGGGGCACTATGGATCAGTTTTACTTCAATTGCTGATGTTATGTTCTATTCCCACAATGTCTCCCCGCTGTGTGACCCCATTATTGTTTGCTGTCACCTTATACTGAATTAGGTGATAACATGTCTTGAGTTCTTGGTAGTCCCAAAGTCTAATACTTCACATACTTCCAAGGTGCGAGCCAGGCTGGTTCTGATTGGGGGTCAGCTCTGTAGTCCAGACTTTTCATGCATTGCTCCACATGCTACAGTGACCTCCTCGTTTGGTGTACTGCGGTGGGTGGGGTCTGTATGCATGCACCAATTCTGTGGAGAACAACTACAACTCTCTCCCTCAGTGGGATAGTTCCCTGTTCCTCCCATGTCATCATTTAGTTTCCCCCAAATGCCATTCTTCCTCCTCATTTCCACTTTTTTTTTATGTTGAATTCACATGTACCTCCCTGTGTTTGGTCTGATTTCCACCCAAGTGCCTATGTCTTTTCTCCTATCCCTGTTGTGCTGATTATACTTATGCCAGCAGCCTCATGTTATAATTTTCTTTTGAAATTGGCTTACATCAACTAATACAATCCCTTCCAATTCTTCCCATGAAACAATGTGTTTCATGTGATCATCTGTGCTTTTTAGTGCTACACAGTATTCCATTGAGTGCATCAATGGAAACTTAGATTGTTTCCAAATCTTTGTGATTGTGAATTGCACCACAGTAAATATTGAAGCACAGATGACTACTCATGCTTTTTTTCTTACCTCTTCTGGGTATGTGCCCAGTAGAGGGATGTCTGAGTCATAAGGTAGATCAATTTCCATTTATCACCAGAATGCTTTCCACAGTGGCTGTACATATCTACACCAGTAGTGGAGGAGAACCCTTTTTTTTTTTTTTTTACCACATCCCTTCTAACATTTGTTGCTCTCTAATTTTCTAATTTGGACCAGCCCCAGGGGTGTTAGATGGTATCTCGTTGTTGTTTCAATTTGCATTTCTCTCATGGTTAATGAATGGGAGCACTGTTTTGTGTGTGTATTAGCCATAAAGTTCTTTTGCCTCCCTAGTGAAATTTCTTTTCAGTGATTTTTTTCCGCAGGGAGTTAACTGTTTTCCTCGTTTTGCAGGCCAGGAGGGTGTTATAGATTTTAATAATAAGCCCTTTGTCTTATATTTCATTACTGAAAATGCTCTACCAGTCTGTGGGTTATCTTTTTACCATCTTGGTAAAGTCTTTTGTGGCATACAGGTGTTTTATTCTTATTAAATGCATTTGTCGATTTACAGTTGACCTGTGTATGTGACCTTTCCTATTATGGTGACGTTATATATTTCCTGTGTCAATTATCTTAGGAAAGTCCCTATTCCTTCCTTGATGATCCTGATTGCTTGACGTTTTACTTCTAGGTTCGTGATCCACGTTGATTTTGTTCTTGTGTGTTGGGTGAGGTAGAGGTACTGTTTCATTTTTCTACATGTGGATATCCATTATTTGCAGCACTACATGGTAAAGAGGGCATCCACTTCCTGTTTGATGATTTGGAGACCCTTATCAGAGATCAGTTGTCTATATGCTGATGGTTTCACTTCTGGGCTTTTTATTATTTTTCCATTGCTTTGAGTAGCTGTCATTATGCCAGTACCATGCTGTTTTGACCACTGTGGTTGTGTAGTAGGAGATAACATCAGGTAAAGCAAATTCTCTGCCTTTGACCCTCTTAAGGTGTTCTCTGCTAAATCTGGGCTTCTTCCCTCTTCATTTGAAATTGGTCGTTAGTTTTTCCACTTCTTTGAGAAAGGTTATTGGTATGTGAATCATAATAGTGTTAAACTTATAAAGTGCTTTGGCTAAGATTGACTTCTTTGCTATGTGAGTCTTTTGATCCATGACATGGAATATTCTTATATTTGTGGAGATTGGTTTTGATTTCCTGTAGTAGCATCTTACAGTTTTCCTTGTATAGGTCTTTAGGGTTTTGTTTTGGTTAAAGGCATTTTAGTTTGTTCTTGGCTATTGTGAAGAGTACTGCCTTCTTCATCTCCTCTTTTGTGCAGCTACATCCTGTCTGATGTATATAGCAAATCTATTGACTTCTGTTTGTTGTTCTTATATCCTGCCACTCATCCATATTTTTATATTGCTGTAAGTACTCCAATGTAGAGTTTTTGAGGTTTTCAATATACAGGATCACGCAGTCTGCAAATAGCAATATTTTCACCTCTTCCTCTCCCATTTTTTTATCTTTAATGTCCTTCAACTGTCTTATGTTGTTTGTTAGGACCTTTAGTACATATTGAATAGAAGTGGGGACAAAGGACATCTTTTTCTGGTACCCTTTTTCAATAGCATTGTTTCTTCTCCATTGACTATGATGATGGCTATTAGCTTTTCATAGAAATCTTGTATTAGTTTGAGAATTTTCCTTTCAATCCTATATTCATGAGTGTCTTAATTGGGAATGAGTGTTGGATGTTGTGAAAAGCTTTTTCTGCATCTATCGGTATTATCAGGTGATCCTTAGACTTTTTATTATCAATGTGGTGTATAATATTGATTGATATTTGGATATAAAACCATCCGTGCATTGCTGGAATGAATCCTCACTGGTCCTGGTGGATGATATTTTGTTTGTTTTGTATTCTATTGGCCAATATTTTGTTAATGATTTTTGCTTGTGTGTTTATTAGAGATATCAGTCTGTAGGTTTTTTTTTCTTTTTTTTTTTTTTTAACCTGTGAGGTGCTTTGCCCTGTTTGGATATCAAAGTTATACTGGCTTTGCAGAATGTGTTTGGGAGAGTTTGCCATCTTTTTCTATGTTCTGTAATACTTTGTGGAGGATTTGAGTCAACTCTTCCCTGAAGGCTTGGTAGAATCCCCCTGTGAAGCCATCTGGTCTGGGGGCTTTTTATGTTGATAGCTTCTTGGTAAACCTATGTATCTCTTCTTCAAACTCTAGGTTTGCTGAGGTTCTTGATCTCTATCTGAGATAATCTATGGAGAGACTCTTTTTTCCATCTACTCATATTTCCACTTTTCTGAAATCATTAGAACACAGTCCTTCATAATACTTTGTGATTATCCTCTTAATCTCATTGTGGTCTGTTGTGGTTATACCTGTTTCATTCCTCATTTTGACTATGATGTTTTTTCCTTCCTTTCCTAGGTTAGGTTCACCAGTCATCTGTCAATTCTGTTGATCCTTTCATAAAACCAGCATTTTGCTTCATTAATCTTATGCATTGTTCTCTTGACTTCCCACTGGTGTATCTTGGCCCTGGTTTTTATTATTTCTTTTCTTTTGCTTTTGGAGGGTTTGTTCAGTTGACTGTGTTCTCATTGGAGGTTTTGTGATAACTATCAGTTATAAGCCTCTCTTCTTTTATCATGTATGCATTTATTGATATCAAGCGACCTCTGAAAACTGCCATTGCAGTTTCCCATAAATTTCAATATGTTCTATTCTCATTCGCATTAGTTTCTTGAAACTTCCTAACCATCTCTCTAATCTGAGCCTGTACTCATTCACATTGCAGAAGATTATTGGTCATCCTCCAATTTTTTGCCCTTGCTTTTCTGGTCTTCCTTTTATTAATCTCCCATTTTGTGGCATGCTGATTTGAGAAAGTCGTCTGAATAATCACTATATGTTTGCGTTTAATCAGACTTGTGTCCCAGCATGTGGTCTATTCTGAAAAGTGAGCCATGCATGCATGAGAGGAAAGTGATTTTTTAAAAAATTTGGATGGAAAACATTTTAAATGTTATCAGGCTCAGTTGCCTAATTGAATTAGCTCTGTAGACTCTTCGCTGAACTTCTTTCCCAGTGATCTAGTTTTCTCAGACAGTCGAGTATTAAACTCACTCACCATTATTGTTGAATCTGTGATTTCTTTTTTCATCTTTTTTAATAGTTTGACAAAATTTGCTGCTCTATTATTAAGCGAGTAAATATTGAATATGCCAAGTGATTCCTGATTTATTGATTCTTTGAGCATTATGTAGTGCCCTTCCGTGTCTCTTTTTATGGTTTGAACTTTGGAGTGAATTTTCTCAGGGAAAATTGATTGATCAAAAACTCTTGATTTTTTTTAAGTTGCCACTTGCCCGGTATACTCTCGTTCAGCCTTTTCTTCTTAGTTTATCTTTTTCTGTGGGCTTGAGATGTGTTTCTTGCAGGTAACAGATTGTTGGGTTATGCTTGCTTAGCCTGTCTTCATGTCTTTTTATTTTAATGTATGAATTGAGGCCATTGGAATTCAGAGTTATTATCACAATCTGTGCATTCATTGCTGTCATATTATGTCTTGTGTTTTGAGTGTTTTACTCTCTCCCTTCATATCAGTGTACTGTGTTTGTGTGGGGGACTTCTGTCTTGTCTTCTTTTTCTCTGAAACCCTGTTATCATTGTAATTGGTGTTGGCATGTTGGCTTCAATATGATGGTCTCTTGTTTGTGCTTGGTGGAGGTTATCCTCTGGCCATAGTGAGTAAGGCAGTATCTTCTGCAGGGTCAGGTGATTCATACTTGTTCTTTGAGTTTTCCTTTGTCCTGGAAAACCCTTATCTCCCCAATCATCTTAGTGGATGATTCAGCAGGGTAAAGGATTCTTGGGTAGGCATTGTTTTTTTCTTTCAGTTTTTGGAAGATGTTGCTCCAGTCTCTCCTCTTCATGGTATCTGTTGATAGGTGTGAGCATATTCTTACCTGAGGTCCCTTATATGTGATTGTCTTTCTCTTGCTGCTCTTAAATTTTTCTTTTTCCTCAAAGTTGAATATTTTTACTATTATATATATTAGTGAGTTCTTTGGGGGGTTTAGTTTAGTTGGTGTCCTCTCTGTTTACTGTCTGAGTGCCAATTCTCACTCACTAAGATAGGAAAGTTTTCTTTCAGAAATTCCTTCATGATCTTGTGTAGTGTCTCCTGCTCTGGTACACCAATTTTCTGAAAGTTATTCCTCTTCATAGCATCTCTCATTGTTTCAAGATCATTGACATGGTTCTCTGCCTCAAGTCAAATTGTAACTTCTATAACCTTGTGTATGGCTTTTGCTATTTTATCTGTTAGCACCTATATTACACTTCGGTGTGTGGGCTTCATCTCTTCTGTCATTGCATCCTTATTCTGCATTGCTTCCCTCCATTCCTGTCTTACTCCATGCAGACATCTGAAGATTTCTTTCTTTGACAGATTTATTACTGTGTCTGATTTTTCTATGAGCATCATTAACTCTGCCATTGTGTTTTGTCACTCTGTTGCTTTTTTGGTGAGAGTGATGTAGTTTATTGATTTTTTTCCTCCACCGTTTTGTAGGCCTCTTGTTTCTGGGCAACCAGCAGGCCCTTCTGCCTTTCTCTATGTTACTAATAAGGATGTGTTCAGTGGTCTGCCAGTGACCTGCAATAAAGATGGGTCAGGCTGCCATGTAGGCAGAGATTCAGTGACCAACAATGGTGAGGAGTTTCAGGGAATGGACTAGGAGCTGGAGTCTATATGACTGCCCCTGGACTGCTTTGACCTGGGTTGTCAGGCCAGAATTGGCAACCCTTTGCCTTGTTTAATTAAAAAAATATATCCTTTAATATTTAAAGATGCCTAATAGAAGGCTAAGGTGGAGGAGGCATCATTGCCATGGGAGGTGGAGCGGATTGAAGGCTCCAGATCCAGGCTATGTATGGAGAATGTATGCTGGGAAGATCAAGGACTCACTCCACACTGCTCTCTGCTGTACTGGAATGCTGAGCTGGTAAGCAGAAGGAGCTATGGCAAGAAATGCATGGCAGTGGTGTAGGATCTCCCTCACTGAAAAAACGATTGGAGGAGCAGGGCAGAAGCACTCAAGGCCACCAGCACAGTGAGCGCACTGCAGGGCATTGTGGTGGCATGGATCTTCCTGGGAGCGGGCAGAAGCAGCAGTGGGCTCAGGCAGTGGGGGTGACACTGGCAGGAACAGCATGAGTGTCCCATGCTGTGGCCTCAGAGAGCACACTCCAGCAGAAGCCTCACAGACTGAGGTGGGGAGTGAGAGTGGAGTTGGCAGAAGCAGGCGGACAGGCAAGGGCACCAGTAAAGGGATCCTAGACAACAATGTGCGTAGGTTGACCCCAGTCGCAGATCGCCTAACCTGCTGCCAGTAGAATGCAGGTCAGTTTCCAGTGCCCTAGGTGAATGGAAGGAAAGGCCGGAACCCTGCAATAGATCACTGACATATGGGTAAAGGGGAGCTGTGGGAGAAAGAAGCCACTCTCTGAGTGGAACACCATGAGTGGGCAGCTGCTGCGTGGGGTGGGGTGGGGGGTGTCTCACCACAGCTGCATGTGTCTTGGTGGGGAGGGGCAGCCAAGCAACTCCTACTGTGGAGACCTGATTTGGGGGGGGTGATGGTTAAACACTGACCATGAGGTTGGCTGCAGCATTAGGGCAGCTCCACCCAATGATCTGAGATGTTCCAAGGATCAGATGCTAGGTCTCAGGGGCTCCAGCTCAGGACAAATGCGTGTTGGAGTGGGGGTGCGGATTATTGTCCCAGGTGGTCCTCTCACTCACCTTAATTCTTCCACTAGGGTGCCTGGATACGAGACCTGCAGTCCATGAAAGAGTTCTCAGTATGTGTTTATGACCTGGTGTTCTCTTCACCTGTTTCTGCTCATTTACATTTTAAAAAGATCGTATGCAGCAGATTTGCCTTATGTAATATGTCATTTGATTTCTTGACTGCTGTCTCCTTGAGTGTTGATTGTAGACTAAATAAAGGAAATTCCTGATAACTTCAATATCATCTCCATTTATCTTGATGTTGTCTGTTAGTGCATTTCTTTGCATCAATGTGATTTCTTTCCATTAGATTGTAGCCCATAATGAAGATTGTTGTCTGATTTTCACCAAAACGTGGTTCAAATATTCCTTGATTTCAGCAAGTAGACTTTCCTCCAATCCTAATGCTATGTTCTTCACATAATCCTACTTCTAGAGTATTTATGAAACATACCAATTGAATGTTTGGTGCAAAAATCAATTTTCAATACATACCTATCTTGATTTTAAACTATTCTGTTCAAACTACTGCCTTTTGGCATATGTACATGTTCTATATGAGTATAGTTAAGTCTTCTGGAATGGAAGAAGTTAAATTATTTTTATAATAACTCAATTTTAAAGGGTAGGTCCACAATATATGAGACTTCATAGAGTGGGCCCATGATCTCTGGTGTGTCAAAGATTAGAAGTACTGCTTCCAAAACTTAAAAGAGTCAGATTTTTAATAATTTGGCTTTGGAAAATAAAACCTGCCATTCAGTTTGTTAAGGAGAGTATGAGTGCTGCCCAAATCTGAGGGGGCAGGACATCAGGCCCTAGAAGTAAAAGAATGGAATGTTCTGGAGTTGAGCATTTATACATGACTAAGTAGGCAAGGAGCCTAATGAGAAATGAGAGTAAATTATTATACCGGTTTTTATTCTCATTCATACTTATCTTTTATTCCTCTGAAATTTCTCTCATGTATGATGGGAAAATATACTTCTTGTGTCAGTCCCACCATTGGAAACAAACAAGTCAAATTCTGCATTTTATAAGTTGAAAGATTAAGAGGCATTTACCTTAGGATGGGGAATGCCCAAAGTCTCACCCTTAACTGATACAGATATTTCAGAAGATGAAATTTTGGATTTTGGTTTGATTAAGATTTTTACCATGATGTGATAGGGTATAGGAATTTATATGTGGTAAAGTCATGAATTTTGTGAGGTCTAAGGGTGAAATATTATAAATTAAATTTTGTACTTCAGAACTACATATTGTATACTCTAACCTATTGGATATTTCTGGCTGCTAATCCATTTACTTCTGGCATGTCTTTGTTATGTTAGTGAGGTAAAGTTAACTTAGGGTATATTTGAAAAAAAATAATCAATAACACAGAGATGGGACACCTCACTACATGAAGACTGCCCATTGATAGAAGGTCAGAATAGAAAAAATTTTTCTCCCAGAGTTTAAGGAGAGAAAAACCCTTCCCCTAGGACTTCTGATCTCAAAAACGGTGAGAAAATGCACTTCTACTTTAAAAACCATCTATGTTTGATATTGCTGTTACTGACACACTAGATAGCAAAGAAATTGAAGACAGTGTCTTTCAATGCTAGTTATATGGAGAGATGCTTTTTGTTATAACCTAAAATTATGAAGAAAATGCAGTTTCTGAATGATACAACCGTGGTTCGATGCTTCTGCCACTATTCTAGCTAAAGAAACTGTTCAGTTTTGCTTGGTAACACAAGGTGCCATAGGTGAGAATCAAGTTGATGGTAATATTTTTCATTCCTTTATTTTTAAAAAAACATAGCTTCAACATATCAATATTATGCTGAAGAAGTGATAGATAGTTGATGCATATATATATATATATATTTAAAAGATATATTCATCTTAGATAAAAGAGGAAGTTACAAATGTTCTACCTTTTTTGGACATGTGCAGAGAATGAAGTACTGAAGAGAAAGCTTAAAAAGAAAAGTGACACACCGAGAGAAGGTATATGAAGAGCCAGGTGTTCCAGAAAGTATGGATTCTAGAAAATTCAGAGATTTATGGATATTCTGACTCTATGCCTTCGCTTGGCACATTCAAATAAGTTAATTAATGTCTTGCTTATAAATGGATGCATGACAGAGGAACAGCATCAAAAACACCTAAATGCATAATGGATGTTCTTACAATCTATTCAAGACCTACCAGAATCTACATTTAAGCAAGGTCCCAGAAGATTCAGATGCGTGTAAAAATGTGAGTAAACAATGAATTAGACTGCAGAATCCAGCAATTATCACTAAGGTGGAGACATAATGAAACTCCTGAGTTTTTTATCCCCTTCCAGGTTATTGACTGTGGACAGCATATAAACCCGTAAAGATTGAGCTATTGTGGATTTACATAAATAGTACGCCAAGGGAAGCTGGTACAATCAAGCTGTGCTATCTGTGACATACTGTGAGAAGTCAATTTCCCTACATCATCTCTTTGACTAGTGAATCACCACATTTCCTTTATCAACAAGTCATCAGAAATGTAGATGACAGTCAGCAACTTGTTATTGGCCACAATATTCTTAAAGAAAGTCAAATTACTATTGCACATCTGGATGGAACTTATATTTTGAGAGTCTGACTAGGCAAACAGGTACCTTCCAAGGAATAGAATTGTATTGCAAAAGGAACATAGCAGAGGACCATAGTGGATTTTGTTTCTTAAAATATATCTTAAGTTAAATGCCACTATTTTGTTGAACACATTTCTGAATCACGGAGGTTTTAGTATTTCCTCCATAGATAGAGTTTACTTAAAAAAGCAAAAGACACATTCAACCTGTTTCCATCTCTCTTTTACATAAATTTATTTTTTATCAATTGAATGGTATTGGCATGCTGATATCTATTTTAAATCTGTGTGGACAGAATGAAGAAAGTATAATTGAGCAGCAACAATCTTTCAAAATCAAAATTAATTTTTTCAGTTTGGAATTGATGAGGTTGTTAGGATATTAAGATCTTTGTGGTAATTCCCTGTAGCTTGAGAAGTTAGAAGGAACAGAATTTGGGTTTCTGCTTTTTAAGTAAATCTTTAAAGTGGATTTTTGGTTTCTGTTAGTAGTTTCAATTGGACCTGGTGATTGGTAAGATTTGACATTTTTCTGCTTGGGAAGTGAGCAAATCTTTGTCCTTTTTTGCTCAGTTTATGGACATTTTCTTTTGAAAACGCACCTGTCTGCCACAATGAGTATAAAAGAGAGCTTTATATCAAAGAGCAATTGTATATTGAGACATCCCAACCAAGATCAAGTCCATAAGTTCTATGTTAACCTATACATAGTCCATAAATTTCTTATCAGACTCTCACAAAACATGCAACAATGCTGAATACAGAAAGATCAAAAGTCAGTGATGGATCCAGAGGTGGTGGAAACATCTCAGTTCTAATGTGGGTTTCCATGTGGCTTCTCCAGTTCCAGGCTCTGGCTGCCATCAGCATGGCTTCATGTGGCTTGTCAACAGGAATGTGTAGCAGAGAGAGAGTGCTTCCTACCACCAGGAAGAAAATATGAGGTTCCCTGAAATCCATATAAGAAAGCCACACACACAAGAAGGGATTACCAGGCCCTGAACTAATTGACAGTCTATAATTCACCCCTCCATTATTATTTGCAAATTGTCATGTGATTGCGTACAACAACAACTATAAAAAATAACTGAGGTACTGTGTGTTAATCCAGGTAACTAGAAGAACAAATTTCATTGGCATGCATATGGATATAAGGAAAGGGTTTATATACAAAAGGAATGTGACACTAAGAAGGCATCCCAATCCAGTACAGTACAAAGTCATAAGTCCGATATTAACCCATATGCCTGAAATCAGTCTACAAAGTCTCCTTCTGATTCACAAAGTCACAGGTCAGTGGGTGCAGAATTCTGGTGCTGGCAGAGGTCTCCCCATGGCTCCTCGCTTCCAGGGCTCAGGGTCCATCAACAGCATGCCACTCCAGCTTCAGAGATCTGGCTCCATCAGGGCAAAGTCTTTTGGTCTCTCTGCTGGTTCCTCCAGCATCTCGGACGCTGCCATCTTGTCTTTTCCTTGACTCATTGCCTCGAGACTAACTCCCCAAAACTGGGGATGATAGTTTCTCATCTTTACTAGGGAAATATCGCAAGATTTCCCAAAAGTCAATGACTATCTCCAGATTAACAGGCTAGACTCCACCCCTACATTTCAATCATAAAATTAACATAAGCACATAACTGCCACTTACTGTATGACCCTGCTATCCCTATACTGGGCACATTTCCAGAAGTAATAAGTAGAACATGACCAGTCATTTTCTCTTAATTGCTTATTGCAGTGCAAGTCACCATCACAAAAAATTGAAAACAACCAGAAGTTCCATCAGCAGATGAATGGATTAGAAAATTCTGGCACATACACACAATGGAGTACTTTGCATCACTGAAAGCATTGATCAGCTCATGAAATGCATGGGAAGAGTGGGAGGAAATTATGCTAAGCCAAGCAAAGTTAGCCAAAAGAAGAAGTACAACATGAGTCCACTGAGTTAAGTATAATCAGCACAGTAGGTATAGAAGAAAAACCACTGATCTCACACTATTTGAACTGGGGTACAAGCAATTGAACAGGGGACAGGCCAAACCCAAGGACATACAAGTAATCCCCACATAAAGAAAGTGATATGGGTAGGGTGAAAATGGGGGGAATATGGCACAACAGGAGAATATTGGTCATGTCTCCACAAAATTGGGAATGTGCCTGAAGACACCAAACATAGTGCACTAAACCTTGAGGCAACATAGCCACATGGAGCAATGTATGAGCAGAATGGGCTACAGGGTCAGACCCAACCAGAATCAAACTGATCCTCTCCCTAGAAGCATGTGCTACAGAGGACAGCACTAAACCTATAGGTTGGGGAGAGGGGCTGGCATGAAACAATGTGAGACTGACGGTCTACATACCATATAGGTATACTGAGCCCTAAGGATAACTTCCCTGCACAGAGATGATAAAACAGAGAGAACTATCAGACCCAAATCATTTCAAGACACAATTTCCTCTCACTAAAGCATATCGTGACAGAGGACCACACTGAGGACACACAACAGGAAGTGAGTCCAGTCTGAACACAGTGGGGCAAACCAAGAAGGGAACATAATAGATCAGCACTGGGAGAAAAACCTCTGAGGAGCCCCCCAAACAGATATCAGTTTAGGAGAGGCAGTTTCAGCAATCCTACAGCAACAATGGGGAGATAGTCATAGAGGTCAGCGGGTAGAACTGGGAGTATCTATGGTTTTGGGGAGTTTTTTGTTTGCTAATCATTATTATTTATTTATACATTTATCCTTTTATCTGCTTATTTAATCTTTTATTTTATTTTTGCATTGTATGCATCCTTGTTGGTTTGCTATCTATATAAGCTAAATATGGGAAGCAAGGCTGAGGAGAAGGGAATGGGATCCAAGGTTCCAGAGAGACTTAGGGAGAGGAAGAGGCAAGTTTAGGAAGCAGTGATTAAACAGTGCTGTAGACAGGGGAACAACTAGGGAATTAAAATAAAAATGATGAGGGGGTGTTGGAGCAACAGTAATCTTAACTGAGAGGAATTATTAAGAGACAGAAGAAGGGCAAGTATGATGGTGTGAAAAGAGGAAGGTGAAAAGAAGCAGAGGAGAACTGTGAATAGAGGTAAAAACATAGGTGTGTACTTATGTAAATATGTTAATTCATAAAAATGAGTTATTGGCCGATGCATATATATTCATAGGCAATACATTGAGGAAATGGAAGGACATTAGACTTCAACTCAACCCCTTTCTAAGCATAAGAACATTCTGTTCTGTGATATTCACCCTTCCAACAAAATCTCTGAAGACAAAATAGCCACATAAGCAAATGTGGTGAAGAAAGTTGTTGGTTCTGTTTTATCAGGGTTGAAGATAAACAAGCTGCCATCTGGCAGAGAAGCAATAAGCCCACATGGGAGGAACACATCAGGCTGTGTGATCATGAGGTGTCGATGTCATGTAGACATGTCATCGAAGATCCAAAGCAAATACACACACACACAAAAGCACATGCTGTTGAGAATGAGAATTTTTGAGAAAAGAACCAAAATCCATCTGTGGACAATGAGACATCTCTTCACAGAAGGGTCACAAGGAAGAGATAAGTCAACCAGGGCACAGTATAGCATTGTTGAAACACACACTATTCCTTTATTTTCTTGAGGCTTCCTCTCCCCGCATTATCATCCCCCAGTCCTGCCTTTCAGTTCTAGCTAAACCAGTGTGTGTACACAGATACAGATAAGGGCTCAGAACACATGGAATCCTGGTCAGAAAGACTCTCAGGAACATAAATGGAAATAGTGATACCAGAAGGGTAGGACAAAAAGTTGGGAGAGGAGATGGGAAGAACTGTGGGAGAAGGGAGACAATAGTCAGTGTAAGATAAGAAAATAGTAATAAATCATAGTTTATCAAAGGGATCATGAGAGTCATAGGAGAGTGGGTGAAAATAGGAGCTGATATCAAGGGTTTAAATAGAATGCAAGTTTTTAGAAAATAATAATGGTACACATTTACAAATATATTTTGTACATTTGATGTGTGAATTGTTGCAAAAGCAATAAGAACCCCCATAAAATGATCTTAGAACAAACAAAAATTAGAAAAAGAAAGAAATAATTCATACATAGCAATAACACATGAAAATGAATCCACATTCTACAGGTATATCCAGTTTGGGGTTCAGACTTTATTAATCACACGTAGTAAGATGATGTCCCAGAATACTATCTGAACACTGGAGTAATGTCAATGCTTGGTGGCACTGCAAACTGGAATGGAAAACAGTACACTCTTGTTAAAATAAAAATTGTGTATTGTTGAAAATATGTTTTCTAAGTGATAGTTTACTATGTAAAAGTAATATTTTAAAATTCCATATAAAATTAATAAATATATGTTATAGAGGAGTAACTTCGCTCTTAGTTTTAACCATGCTTTTCTGCAAGATCACTGTTAGAAATGCAACCAAAGTGAATAAGAACTGGATGAGTGAATTGCTTCAGAAACTTTCAGCTGCTCCACAATCCTTTTAGGTATGGAAAGCAGCAGTGGAAATTAACTAAGTTCAAAAGATCCCATTGTCAGATACTTATAGCAAACTTTTGATGAATATAACAGGTCAAAATAAAATAAATTTAAAATGTCCAGAGAGCAGCTTTCATAGGTGTATGGAATTTCTCACATGTGAAACAATGGGTGAGCTGGTGATCAGGTCTCTTATATATAATATATAATTTACCCTTATTGACAGAAAAGTTTGAATTTTTGTTTTAGATGACCAGAATATTTTTGAGACTGACATTAATTCAATGATCTCAAAGAATATTTTACTTAAGAATTCAAATAAATTTGATAGCAGAATGCCATATTCTATTGCCAGTGATTGTCATGATTATCATGCTATTAAATTGTCACTGAAACAGCAATACAAGAAAGTTGTGCATGACATGCTGCTTGGCAAAATGAAGGCAATAGTAAATTTTAATTTAATTATTGTGATAAAATGTATAGAATCAAATTTGGAATAGGCTGTTAATTCCTGAAAAACACTATCAATGGGAAACCTTATGGACAAAATTTAAACATTGTCACATACTGAAAAATCTCATGAAAAGAAGCAAAACATTATCAGATAGTTTGAGAAGATGAGCTCCTCAGGTCAGAAGGCACTCAAAACATGACTGAGGAAGACATGTCTCCTCAGGCTTAGGTAGCAATTGTTAGGTGTCATCCTGTTGGTGGTCGATGTATAACAGAATGTAACCTTAAATGATCCCAGGCCATCCTCACAATTATTACTAAGGTTTAACCCACTGGTGCAGCCACTGTGTCTATTCATCTAATTGATTATCTTCTACTTTTTCTGTGTACCTCTACTATACCAAACAAGATGTCCTTCTCCAGGGAGAGAGAAGTGTGTCTCCTTTGACAATGTGTCCAAAGTATGTAAGTCCAAGTCTGGCCATTCATTTCTCTAAGGAGCACTTTGAACTTATTTCTCCCAGTGCAGATTGGTTTGTCCTTTTTAGCAGTCCAAGATGGGTTAAATGTTCTTTTCCAGCACCATGATTCAAATGCATTAATTCTTGTATTGTCTTTATTTGATGCCCAACTTTCAGGTGTATATAAGACAATGGAGAATACTATGTCTTGGATTAGGAGCATCTTAATTCTCAAGATAGCATCCTTGTTTTTCAATACTTTTAAGAGTTCTTTTTCAACAGATTTATCAATGTAGTTTCTCTTTGGATTGCTTGATTTCTGCTTCCATGAGCGTTTACTGTGGACTCAATGAGACAAAATCCTTGACAACTTCAAATTTTCCTCCATTTATCAAGATGCTATATATTGGTCCAGTTATGATGACTTTGGTCTTTCTTACGTTAAGTCATAATGCATACTGTACGCTACAATTCTTGATCTTCATCAGCAAGTACTTCAATTCCTCTTTATGGTCAGCAAGCAAGCTTGTATCATCAGCACACAACAAGCTGTTCATAAGCCTTCCTCCTATACTGACGCTGCACTATTTTTCTTGTGATTCAGCTTCTCTGATGATTTGCCTAGATTGAACATTTATGGTGAGATGATACAACCTTCATGGGCACTTTTTCCTGATTTTAAACCATGCAATATTCCCTTATTCTGTTTACATAATTGCCTCTTGATCCATGTACAGTTCCAATTGAGTAAAATGGAGTTCCAATTCTTCTCAAGGTTACCCACAGTTTATTATAATTCACACAAATAAATGCCTTTACATAGTAAACAAAGCACAATAATATGCCTTTCTGGTATTCTCTGCTTTGAGCCAATATCTCCCTGATGTCAACAGTATTATCCTTTGTTCCATGTCCTCTTCTGTAAGCACCTTGAACTTCTGGCAGTTTACTGTCAATATACTGATGTGACTTGTTGAAGGATTGTAAGCAAAATCTCACTTGTGTGTGATATCAATGATATTGTTGTATAGTTTGAGCAATCTGTTGGGTCACCTTTCTTTGGAATGAAAGCATATTTGGGTCTCTTCTAGTCAGGTGGCCAGCTAGCTGTCTACCAAATTTCATGGCATAGGCAACTGAATGCTTCCAGTACTTCTTTAGCTTTCTGAAAGATTTCAATGAGTATTTAATCAATTGCTTGGGCATTGTTTGGGGCTAATTCATTCAGTACAATTTGAAATTCTTCCTTGCACAACATTAGTTCTTGCATTACCAACACTGTGAAATGATGGATTGTGGAATTTTTGGTAGTTGATTCTGTGCATTCCTTCCATTTTCTATTGATCTTCTGGTACGATACAATATGTTGCCTTCAGAATTTTCCAAAATTGCAATTCAAGGATGGGATTTTTACTTGAGTTCTTTCGGTTTAAGATATGTAGACTCTTCCTCCCCCCATTCTTTGTCCTTGCACATGTCAATAAAATACTTGGCTTTGTCTTCTCATGCTTCCCTTAGAAATTTTTGAAATTCAGCTCTTTGACCTCAACTTTTCTTTCATTTGATTTAGCTACTCTATGATTGATAGCAATTCTTGGAATCTCTTCAAACATCTACCTGAGATGGTTTTGATATTCTCCCAAACCTTCTGTCATTTGTGTTTTTCTGTCAAATCAGTTTTTGTGATGTTTTCAAAATTCAGGTGGGACAGACTCAGGTCATATTTTCACTCCTTTACATTTGTTTTAATATTCTTTAGCTTTATTCTTAATGTACATGTGAACAATTGATTGTTCCACAGTTGACCCCTTATCTGGTTTTAGTAGCTGATATTGTGCTTCTCGTTCATATATTTCCAGAGATATGCTCAATTTGATTTCTGTGCATTCCATCTGGGGAAGTTCATATCTGTAGTTGCCTTTTACGTTGTTGAAAAAAAAGGCAATGGTTATGAACAAGTTGCCAGATTTGCAAAATTCTATTATTCCATCTCCAGCTTATTTTCTGTATCCAATGCTATATTTTCCAATTACTGTTCCTTCCTCTTTGTTTCTCACTTTTTCATTACAATCAATACAAATATATGCTTCTTTATTGCATGCTTGATCAATTTCTGACTGACACTGATAGAATTATTTGATTTCTTCATAACTAGCTTTTGTGTTTGGTGCATAATTTGAATTATTATTATACTGATTACATTTTCTTTAAAGTGGACAAGTGCAATCACAGATAATATTGTACCTCATGTGGATTTACTAAGATTTTTTCTGACAATGAATGTCGTCTCACTCATTTTGATTATGTTATTTCTGGCATAGTAAATCATATAATTTTCTGATTCAAAATAGCCAATACAAGTCCATTGAAGCTCAGTGCTGTCTAGAATATTGATCTTTATCTGTTCTATTTCTCTTTTTTCACCACTTTAAATTTTCCTAAATTCATATTTCATACATTTCAATTTCCTACTTTAGGAGATTTTTGCAACATTTTTTTTTTAACTTTGAGCCATGTCTCATCACCAAATCATGATCTCCAATGTCCACTCCCACACAACTCACTGGGTACTTATTAAATTGTCCGTTTTCTTCCAGGAAATCATCTCCTCTTCAGTCTCATTTTGAATGATGTCATACCTCTGGGCCCTATCAATCACCAATTTCTCCAGCAATGTTCTTCTTCCTCTGTTTAGGCATTCAGTATATGACAATGCTTCAAAACTATGCATATGATGTTCAGCAGCTTATTCCTCTGATGTTGGGATTCAAATGATTCTTAGCTCTTAGTCTGGAAGCTTTGCTAAAACCTGTTCACTTTGGATAACCCTACTGGAATTTGAAATACCAGTGGCAAAAATTCCAGCATCACAGCAACAAACAAGTCACCACTGTATGACAAACTGGCAGACAAATTTTAACATTAATAGAGAAAAGGCTTTGGGCATTCTTTGTTAATGTCACTACTCAAGGTGAGAAGGAACAGCTGCAAACACCAGGAAATAACAAGAATTGATAATGTAGAAAGGATGAATCTAGGAAAATTGGAAATTATAAAAAATGAAACAGAGCATGTGAAAATAAAAATTTTAGGAATTAGTGGACTACTGACTTTGGCTGTTTTGAACCAGAAAGTCTTATGGCATACTCTTCTGAGAATGAACCACTCAAGAGGCATGGTATTGCCTTCAAAATAAAAAAAAAGACATTTCAAGATTTATCTTGAATTACAAAGCTGTCTATGAAAGGATTATTTGTATTTAAGGAAATGCAATCAATGAAGCTATTATTGAAATTTATGTACCAACTGCTAAAGCTAATGATAAAGAAACTGAAGAACTCTAGCATCATCATCAGTTTGATAAATGATCAATTATGCAATCAGAATGCATTGACAATTATCAGTGATTAGAATGCAAATGTTGGAAAAAGTAGAAACAATAGTATTTGGAAAATAGGGCTTTGGTGACAGAAATCTGGAGATATCCTAATAGAATTTGGCATGGCCAAAGCCTTCTTCATTACAAATACATTTTATCAACAACACGAATGATAACTATTTCTCATACATTAGGACACCACAAGTGTAACTTTAGAGAAAATCTCTTACTATGTCATTGACATGAGCTTTATTTGTTATTTTCAGTTTCTGCTTCTAATTTCCTATGTCTCTTTACTATCTTCATCTGACATTTATCCTATTTCCTATTTACTATCTTCATCTGACATTTATCCATTTTCCTATTGTTTTTGCTGCTTTGTGCCAGATTTGCCACTTTTATATCTTAAGAATTATTTTATTTAAGACACATACACTTTATATTGATGTGGCTGTAACAATATTAAGAAAAAAATTCCACATAGTATTTCATCTATAAGTATAAGGGTTAGGCTTCCACATATGATAGACTTTCAAGTCTATTTTGTCTTATAACATCACCAGGTCTCAGCATTGACTTAATAATTAATAATGGTTGGAGTATATATTTCCTATAATTCCAACCTTTGTTAAAATTTACTGAGATGATTTATATCAAGTGGTCTATCATTCAGAATTACCCATATAAATTTGAGAACAATGTGATTCTGCTGTTATTAGGCAGAATATTACATGAGACAATCTTTGAAAAGTTCATGAAAATGCACATTATAAAGAAACAGCTATGGGGCTGAGGTCTGGTGGTGTAGTGGTTGTGCGTAGGACTGCGGCCCACTGGGACAGAGGTTCTATTCCAGCAGTCAAGCTGGACCTCCTACTCCCACTGCCAGAGAGCAGTGATGCACCCCACTCCCAAAAAAAAAAGAAAAGAAAAGAAAGAGCTATGTGCGGACACTAAGAAATTGCACCAAAGTAATTCATAATAGCTTGTTAAAATATGCCTGAACAGGAGCTAGCTTGTGAAACTAAAGATGAGACATAAGTCTGAAAAAAAAAAAACCCTTTCAGAACATTATTTATTCCAGTAAAATTGAAGCAATTATGAGCGTCAAATTTATGGTGATGTTTGAGTAAAGAATTGTGGAATCATCAGTGGTTCACAAAACATTTGTGGGGATATTATCCCAAAGCATTCAGAGTTTACAAGGAGTCACTTGTGTTAGCATGAGCCAAATTGATGTTGAAGTTAAAAGGAGCCAGCAGCAGACCATCCAAATAAATTCTTGAAAACACTAACTTATTTATATGTTGCCTGAACATACATTAACAGCAGAAACAACAGAAATAATGTTGACATCTCAGTTGATTCAGCTTACACAATTCTCCCTGAAAAGTTGAAGTTGAGTAAATTTTCTGTTCCCTGGGTGCCAAAACTCTTGGGCCCATATTCGCTACAGACAAGAGCAGACTTTCAAAAGAAATGTTAAAGTACTATCAGTTTCTTGAAGAACTTATTGAATACATTATAGCAAGAAATGAAACATGGTTTTACCAGTGTAATCTTTAAAACAAAGCAATGGTTTCCATGTGTTGGAAGTGGTATAGTCAAAGATTATATTAGCAGTTTTTTGTGTGTGTCAAAGGTATTTTGCATGTTGATTTTCTGGGATGACAAAGAATAATAACAGCTGTTTAATATGAGAGTGTTTTGAAAAAGTTAAGCAGAACTTTAAAGAAAATTGTTCTTCATTATGACAATTCTCCTGCTCATTCTTCTAGTTAAATAAGGCATTTTTAATGCTAAAACACTAAGCATCCACCTAAATGTCCTCCTTTGGAAACCTTTGACTTATTTTTTTCTAATCTTGAAAAAAAATCTTTAAAGGGTGCCTGCTTTTCTTCAATTAATTACATTAGCCAAAGCTGTGTTGTCATGGTTCAGTTCATAGGGACCTCATCTCTTTAGTTATGGATGAACTGCCTGACAGCATCACTTACACAGGAATCTACGTCATCTTAAGCTTACATTGTGAAAAAATGTATGTTTACATTTATCTTTTAATCCCACTGACTGTATATTTTTGAATACTCTCATAAGTACATGTTTGCATCAAAAGCCTCAAATTTTATTGACTTTATCCTATTTTTCCAAGAACTGTTTGAAACCCCCCTTATACCAAATTCCCTCACAGAGTGCTCTTATGTAAATTTCCATAACTCTGAATGGCATAAAATGATGAAGCTGTTACCTTTAGCTTATATGAGAATTTTTATTATTCTTAATCACTGCCCCTTACTCATCCTAATAAGTTAAAAATCCTATTAAATAACCCCTTAAGTGATTCTAGCAGTGCTCACAGACAAAGTTTCAAGGTATGGCGGCTTTATGCTGAGATGTGAGTGTAATTCTCAATGAAGCAGTATGGTGACATCGCTCTGTACTTGGGGAGCACACAAAGGCAACCTGAAAAATATGCTGAACACTAGTGGTCCTTTTACCCCTTATTGGTATAGGTGAACATTATCTATGGATTTCTTTCATTTGACAAAATTGGGTAGTAATATAGGCATTTTATAAAAGCAAAATGGGGTAAAACATTTGTGTGTTTATGTGTAAGAGCTTTATAGAAAGAGTGATTGTATATTAAGGATATATCCAAACCCAGTCCAGATCAGGTCCGTAAGTCCAATATTAATGCATATGTCCAACAGCAGTCTATAAATTCCTCTTCAGACTCATGCAACACATGCAGGAATGTCTAATGTAGGAACATCACAGGCGAGTGGGTGGAAAGTCTTGTGCAAGATCTCAGAGCTGGTGTGCTTTTCTACTTGGCTCTTCCAGCTTCAGGGATCTGGCTTAAGCAGCATAGCTTCATGTGACTTTTTAGCTGGAAGACAAAACAGAAAGAATGTATGTCCTGCCTCTAGGAAGGAAGAGGAGTTTCCAGAATCTTCAGGAGAAGGTCTTGTGCACATAGAAGCCTCATTGGCTATGACCTGATTGGCAGGCTAAACTCCACACCATTCACTCATGTTGACAGTAGATTATGTATCTGCCACAGATGACCATTAAAACAAACTTTTTCAGAGCAAGGACTACGTCTGTGTTTGTGTTTACCTATTTTACTAAAGGGCTGTTCAAGTCTTCTATATTCTAATTGGCTTTCTGTCTTGATATTGCTGAACTCCAACTATTGAAGAAATTTTCTCCCTTGAGTTTTGCCAATGCCTGTTTCCTTGATGTGGATCCTCTTGTGAGGTGCATATATATTTATAAACATATATATTATATATCATGGAAAAATCCATTATCTTTTAATAGTACATCTTCATAAGCTTTTTAAAGTCAGGGTATTCTTTATGAATTGACTTTTTCATTGAAAATTTCATCTTTGTCTTTTGGAATAACTTTTGACTTAAAATAAGGTTCAGTTTTATTACTATAGCAACCTTTATTTATTTACTTGTTTACTTATTTTTAAGCATTTGGAGGGGATGCTGGTACATAGCTTAACACAATCCACACATACTCATATTGTTGCAAGCACCTTCGCATGCTTGCTGCCCTCATCATTCTCAAACCATTTGCTTTTCCACATGTGCCCTTGATACCAGCTTTACATCTTCTTCTCTCCTAACCTGGTCAACCCCTTCAGTAATCATTTACATTTTATAAATTACTATTAGTTTGTCATATCTCACACTGCCTAATATCTCCCCTTGCCCAATCGTCCACTGTCCATCCTCCAGATAGCACATTATGTGTAGTTCCTTGTAATTGGTTCCCCTCCTCTACCCCTACTTCCCTCCACCTTTCTGGTGTCTCCACACTCACTACCGGTCCTGAAGGGTTCATCTGTCCTGAGATTCTCTGTATTATCAGTTCCCATCTCTACCAGTGTACCTCTTTCAGTCTAGGTGGATTTATAAAGTAGAATTGGGATCGTGGTAGTTGGGTGGAGGAAACCTTTAAGAACTAGAAGAAAGTTGTATGTTTCATCATTACTTCACCGTACACTGACTAGTCCATCTTTCTTTGGGTTACATTTTATTTGAAATTCTGTCCCACCTCTCCTCCCACCATCCCAACCATTCTTAACTTTAACCTCTTTATACTTTGACTCTAAAATGATTGTCTCATACAAAAGATGCACTTGGATCATATTCTTCTTGTATTTTTCATTCCATTGTTCCAATTTTTGCTTTTTTTGCTGCAGAGTTTAATTCATTCACAAAGTACTTTTAAGAATTACATATATACCATTTTTTGCTATTTTGTGTGTTTTTTGTACCTTTTAAAATCTTTTTATTCCTGCCCACGCATCCATCCCCTTTTTAAAGTTTAGGTAAGATTGGGGAGGTTTTTCTAGTTATCTAATCCTAGTATAAAAGAAATACTACAAGTGCTTAAATTCTCTCACATTTAAGATGTTGGAAACCAAAATTCAGGGTACAATCTCTTTATGTGGTCTCTGGAAGAACAACCTGTCTCTTCTGATTTTCTGCTCATGTGGCTTGGTACTTCTCTTTCCCCTGTACCACCGCTTCATTTGCTTGTTTATACTTTTACAATTCAAAAGATTCTCTTATCCTCATGATCCTCTACACTGGCCCTACTTTATTAATATAACAAGGACAACCTATTTCCAAATGGTTATAGTCACAAGGCATAGCTATGGTTAGGATTTGGAGTACACAATTCTTGAGAGTCACAAATCAATCCATCAGAATAGCAAACCACAACTCTCTCATCATTTACTTTTGTAAATGTTGTTTAATGTTTTCTTTTTCACTCTCAGAGTAGTTACACTGAATATGCCCCTTTTGTAATAAAGTGTTTTGAATTGGTAGGCAATTAGTTAATAGACAGTTGTTATCCCAAATTATATATATTTCTAAATGCTCATAATTGTGTTCTTGTGTCTTTGTATATTTTCTTTTGCCCTTACTATTGTAGGGCACGAAAAATCATTACAACCCAAATGCCAAACCCCAAACCAAACTCACTGCCTTCAGGTCAATACTGATTCATAGCTACCACCTGTGGGTCTCCAAGACTGTAACTGTCGTGGGCACTACCCAACGCTGCTCCTGAGAACCACCGCTGGATTTGAACTGCCAAACCCGCGGGCCGCGTTCCCAAACTCAACCATTTATGCCACCGGGGCTCATGCCCCAAGACTGTAACTGTTTGTTTGTTTTATTTTATTTTATTGGGAGGTGTTACAGCTCTTATCACAATCCCTATATCTATCTCCATTGTGCCAAACACATCTGTACATATTCTGCCATCATCTTTTTCAAAACATTTTCTTTCTACTTGAGCCCTTGGTATCAGCTAATAATTTCCCCTTCCCTCCCACCCCCTCAAATCCTTGATGCTCTATATATTATTTTCTTTTCTTAAGTCTTACACCGACTGCAATCTCTCTTCAACCACCTTTCTGCTGTCAGTCCCCATGAGAAGGGGACCATAAATCACTATTGTGATTAGTTCCCCCCTACTCCCCCCTTCACTTCAGTTGCTCTACTAGTATCTTTACTCCCCTTATTGGTCCTGAAGGGTTTATCTGCCAGTTTCTTTGTGTTGTGAGCTCTTATCTGTACCAGTGTGCATGTTCTGGTCTAAAACTATAGCTGTTTACTGGAGGAAAAAACCCTGTCTTTCTCATGTGGAGCTGCTGTTGATTTCAAACTGACCACCAAGTGGATTGTAGCACAACATGTAACCAAACACAATAATACTTTTTGTATTTATCCAAACAATTACCTTTATATTGTTTATAATAGATGGTCAGATTAATGAAATATCTGTGGACACAGGTTTAACATGAGATGTAGCATTAAAGGTTGTGGTTATATGTTTGAAACCCAACTCTATCTTTAAAAGTCAAACAGACATTTGCTAGTAACTGAGCTACAGAAGATGGACCCAGAACCCATCATTTAAAAAAAAATAATTTTCATTGTTTGACTTACACATTGGAATGTGTAATTTATCTTCTTTTCCATATTACAGATAAATAAAATGTCATTTTATCAAATAGCTATCAAAGCTAGAATTAGAGAAAGGTATTCTTACATCTCCATATTTTTTGGTGCTTCTACATTTATATTTTATATTTTTTTAATTTTATCATCCTGGATTATTTATTTGTGCAGTAGACCCATTCCCTATTCAAAATATACTTATAAAATACCTGAAAGAGGGATTTTAAACTCATGGGAAAGTAGAATTAATATTTAATAGGTATTTTCCACAAATTTTGAAGCCACCTCATATAATATATATACTCTTTTATGAATTTTGTAGTATAAATATATTTCACAGTAATCCAGATGTAGCAAGTTCACTTTATATATGGGAAGCTGAGATTTGGAAACATTAAAGGATTTGTAAATGATAACAGAAATAGATAAGGAAGTGAAGATTCATATCATACTCCAGGATTCATTCAAAAAAAGCCACCTGTCCCTTTGTATATTGAAATCTGAATAAAATATTCTGTAGAACTTCACAGAAATGTAATTAGTGCCTGAAAGAAATTAATCCAATTATATTAATATCTAAGTATATGTCTATATGTGCAAGGTGTTATTCAACATGACATACGGACATAGATGAGTACATATCTCTTCAGTAGGTTATCAGGGTAACAGTGTAAGAGGCAGATGCACTTGATATAGAACTAAAAAATGGTTAGCACTACACCAAATGATAATTTCAGCTAAAGATATTCTGAACATGCAAGCATAGGAAAAGACAGGATCAAAGTTGAGAATCACTCAGGTAATTGTGAACATTTGGTTACCAGAAGTGAAAATAGAAAAAAAAAAAAAAAAAAGAGGGGTATTATCTGTGGATGAATATCCTTTTAAAAGATGAGACTAAGACCAGGAAAAAAATTGGAATCAAGGGCCTTTCCATATAAGAATAGAATTGTACATCATCTCTTATTATGTTTAACAGTTCCTAATTAGTCTCCAGTTGGATCTGAATCTCTGGAGTGGTATTATTTCTTGCTAGCTCTACTTTTCTTTTTGCCTTCTTACACCTTTTCTGAATTATTCCTTTTTCTCACAGCTTAGTTTTGCTACACTTTTCTTTTCCTGAAACTTCCAAGGTGATTATTTTTCTTTTACAAAATCAAAATTACTAGAATGGGAAGCATGAAGGAAGGCTTTTGTTTTATTTATGGATGCATCCCCTCGCTTAAAGGCCTTGCACACAGTGGCAAGCTGGATATTTTGAGCAAAGTTTGCATAATATTTAATGCTCTATTTATAAAGGTAAAATCTGACTGCTTTAATAAATTGTTAAGAAAAAACTCAAATTTTTAAAATTGTATAATCTTAATCATCTCTTGAATAAAAAAATAATAATTGCCCACTGTTATAGGTATTTTTATAGCAACATTGTAATAACATATTTGTTTGGATTACATCAGTGACTCAATTTAGTTAAATGTGGAAATAAAATATGAAATTTAATGGTCATACCAGGCCCTTTGTTGCTTCCAAAACACTTCATCACCAAGAACATCATTCAGATTTTATGACAAATTGCTATACCTAGCCACCTGTGATAATAAAATATATTTTCTGGCAAGAATAATTATGCAAGTTTTTTTGTTATTGCACTAGCTATGAATGTTGCATGCCAAACATGAGGAAAACAATTTTGTTAGGAGGCAATTTTTTAAAACCCATAGCTGTATTCCAAATCACAGTTATCTTGTTGTTGGCTGCTGCTAAGGACGCTCTGCCTCAGTGATACTACAGATAAGGAAAAAATTTTAAAAATTGTATAATCCAAGGTGCACGTCACCCTCAAATTTGTTATTTTTGGATCCATTGTTGTAGTCCTTTGTTAATTTACCTTATAGAGGTTCATTCTCTTTTTCACTAATGCTCTACTTTAGCGTTATGAGATTATTTTGACTTTAGATTATTGTATGAGTACAAAATAATAATTTATTTTATTTATTTGTAATGAAATAGCAGAAGAGTTACAGCAGTATTTGCTTTTATTCCCTCATGAGAAACAAAATCCTCTGTCTCTGATATTTAAAATATTTTATTATTTTATACTCCATAATAGCATTTTATAGTAGTTAGCCTTATATGGGAATCTCTGGTGGTAACAATTGTTTCTGTACTTGATTATTAATAGAAGGAATGGAAATTGAAGTCCTTAAAGCCACCTTTGAGTCAAGCCCTGCTGGTGTACTTCTAAAGGAGTTTTTGCTGAGTGGTGGCTTGCACATTGGACTGCTAAGGCCATGGTCAGCAGTTACAAACCACTAGTCTGTGAGAGAAAAAGGAGGCTTTTTAAAATATTTTTATTGGGGGCTCCTACAGCTCTCATCATAATCCATACATTCATCCAATGTGTGACACATTTGCACATATCTTAAATCCTCCTCCATTGTCCCTCACCCATTATTCTTTTATTCATCCCCTTGGGAGGGGATTATGCATGACCCTTGTGATCAATTCTCCCTTTCTCCCCTACCTCTCCCCTAGTCTTCCTGGTATGTCTGCTCTCCTTGATTATGGTGCTGGAGGAGAATATAGAGAGTACCATGGACTGCT
>PVJH01019138.1:0-43529 GCA_004026705.1 Nesogale talazaci | reverse complement strand
TTTTTTCAGTATATGAAATCCAGGATAGGTAAATCTTAAGAGCCAGTAACTGGATTAAGTTGGAGGAAAATGGGGAGTTAGTAATGAATCAAGAAGGCAGAAAATGCCTTAAAACTTAGTATAATGATGATTATACAATTCTTTTTAATATTACCGAACTATGGAAGTGTATGACTTGTGAATCATATCAATAAAACTTAAAAGAAAGGCTACCTCACTTGTGTTAGAATATTAAGACGCTTGCTTATGAAGCACTGTCCTGGCCCTAAATAGGACTGGTGAGTATTCTGAATATGGAAGCATATCTGGCTGTGGAGATTTGGATTAAGAGAGCCTGGGCCTCTGATGTACGTCTATAGATGACTAACTTACATAATGGATATATCTCACACCAGACTGTGTGGTCCTTGATTTCAAAGACAGTTGCTCTCTGTCTGTTCACCAGTTTCACCATTAGTGCTGAAGTCAGTACAAAGCATGTATGACTATTTGTGGATTCAATAAATGAACTGATTTTGTTTATTTCAATTTGCATTATGGAAATCAAATGCAAAAAAATCATACAGGATCATTACATATTATAAAGTCATAAAAATGTATAGTAGGCTGTTGTGTGGCCTAAGAGTGTTCTTTCTCATTGTTTCAGATGATTCTTTGGGAAAATGCCCTGTATCTAGAGATTGTCAGCTTGGACCACACCATCAGAAGTCTAACTCCTTGAAACCACTCTCCATGTCACAGCTGCAGCAATGGAAACATTTTCCTGCAGCTCATCCGAACCTTCCAGATCCTTTTCTTGAAAGGATAAGAGAAAACGTATCCTTCTTTTTTCAGAATATAACTAATCAAGCAACTACTGTTTGAACAAGAAGATTGCTAAATAACAATAATAATAAAAATAAAACAAAATGACCTCATGA
The DNA here is from genome assembly GCA_004026705.1 of Nesogale talazaci. Lineage (NCBI taxonomy): Eukaryota > Metazoa > Chordata > Mammalia > Afrosoricida > Tenrecidae > Nesogale > Nesogale talazaci. Next base: position 42,609 of record PVJH01019138.1, on the reverse strand, counting down.
CAGTTCCTTGGGCATCCTCTTTGGGAAATTAATGCAGGGCTATAAAATTAATTTAGCAGGGCTGAGCCCCGGTGGCATAGTGGTTGTGCTCGGGACTGCGGCCCACTGGGATGGAGGTTCGATTCCAGCTCCATGAAGCAAAGGCTGGGCCTCCTACTCCCACCGCCTGAGGGCAGTGATGCCCCCCCAAAAACAAAAAACAACAACAAAAATTAATTTAGCAATTAAAAATTTGAAAGGTAACAGAAATGTTTACATTAGAATAAGTTGCTGAAAACTGTATCACACTTTGGGTTGAATAGCTAAGATTGAGAATTTTTTTGTCTCTTTTTAAATGATGAAACATTAGAGAAGTGGCTCTAGTATCATGTAATTGTTAATTATTAACAATTCCATGACTAACAAGCTTGCAGTATGACATTTTTATGGAGTCCCTGGTTGGTGATTTGAATCTACTCCCTGGCACCTCAGAGAAAGGGCTGTGATCTTCTGAGAGATCTCGGCCATTTAGAACTCTTTGGAGAATAGCTGTATTTGGAACATAGTGTAGTTACCAGGAGTTGGAATTAATTTAATGGAAGCTTTTTTTTTTTTTTAAAGAAATAAAGGGATTTTTTTCTAAGCAACACAATGAATAAAATAACTCTTTGCTGCCTTGGAAAATTCTAATGGGACCATTAGATGCAAATATGTGAGACTGGAACCCTTGTAAGTTTAGACTAAAGCTCAAAGGAGAAAAAGTCAGACTAACACATAGGAGACTGAAGGTGCGGGGGGAAAGCAGTTGAACTGAGTGATAACTGTCAGTGGGTTGGGCAGAGATCAGGCACAGGGACGCTTCAGTGTAATAATTCCTTTTCTGGGACTCAGACTAGTGGGAGATTGGCACATAGTTTATAAATCTATGACCAACAAGTATATATATTTATGCTGACTAAAAGCTCAGTTGCTATCATGTCAAGGTTGTCTATAATGACATTTGACATTAGAGTTCTAACATAGAAAACAAGTCTTCTTTTGTGTGCTTTTTAGCACTATTGTCTACATAGAGGATGGAGTGACTCATTTATCAGCTTTTACTTCTCTGTCTCAGCTTTTACTTCTACTTTGGAAATTTTCTTTTGGACTGAATATTGCTTGAGATATTCAGTGAACAATTGTAACTGTTCTATCAGATCTTGGTACTGCAGACTGCTGGTGTCACAGTCTGCTCGCTGTACAGGCACTTTGGGATCACTTTGGGATCACTTTGGGATCTGATAGTGAAGGCGTAGTCAGCTCACTAGGAAGAGAGGGATTCTTGGCCCCCTGCATGTTGCTGGTATTTGCCACTCAGCTGATTCCCACTCATGGTGACTCCTTGTGTACCGGGTAGAACTGGTTCATGCAATTTCCAAGGTGTGTACTTTAAAAAAATAAAGCTTTATTGACATCACATATTGTACAATTTAACCATTCAGTCACATTCAAAAGTTTTGTGTAATCATCACCACAGTCAATTTCAAAACATTTTCCTCTCATACTCCTTGTTAGCTCCCCATTTCCCTTATCTTCCCTCGTCACGCACCTATCCAGTTAGTATAAACTACCTATCATTGACTTCATATTTAGAAAATCGTTGAAACAAAGCACAGTCATACAAGAAAACAAGCCCAACAACAATGACTAGACAGGGCTGAGCCCCAGTGGCATAGTGGTTGAGTGTGGGACTGCAGCCCAAGGGCTTGGCAGTTCAAATCCAGCAGCGGCTCTCCAGGAGCAAGGCTGGGTAGCTCCTACAACCACCAGAGGGCAGTGATTGCCCCCCCCCCAAAAAAAAAAAAAAAAAGAAAAGAAAACAATGACTAGACGAAACAAAAACTTTGGCTGAGCCCCGGTGGTGTAGTGGTTGTGCGCGGGACTGCGGCCCACTGGGATGGAGGTTCAATTCCAGCGCCACGGAGCAAAGGCTGGGCCTCCTACTCCCACCACCTGAGGGCAGTGATGCCCCCAAAAGAAACCAAAAAAATAAAAAACAAAACAAAAACTTCATTAATCAAAGAGGAAGCAGAAAATAATAAAAACGGAAAACTTCTGAAAGTAATCAAAAGGGAGATCAAATGATACGGTATTACATTTTAACCTAACTAGAACCAAAATACCAAACTTAACTGCCATTAAGTTGAGGCTGACACATAGTGACCGTATAGGACAGGGTAGAAATGTCCCTATGGGTTTATGAGACTAATATTTATAGGAGTAGAAAACCCTGTCTTTCTCCTGTGAGACTACAGGTGGTTTAGAACTGCTGACCTTACAGTTAGCAGCTCAGTACCTAACCACTATGCCACCAGGGCTTCTTTACCTAACTACTACTGCCATAATCGACTTTACAATGCTCTCTGTCAGCAGGACTATTCATACACCCATAAATAGGGATATCTATATGGGTATATATAGATACACACATACCCCTTGACTATGATCAGAGGGGATTCACTAGAAGCTTGCTCCACGTGTAGACCCTGCAAGTGGATTCTGGTCTTCCACTGTCATCTCCACGGTGGTGGCCTTTGGAAGCAGATTGGCAGGCTTTTCTCCAGGGACATTGCTGGAGGGGTTCTGTCACCAACCCTTTCACTCAGCGGCTGATCACAAACTGCATCGCCCAGGGACCTAGAACCTCACTCCCAAACTCCCTGCCATTGAGTCACAGGATTCTGTACAGGATTCTTGAGACTATTTGTGGAAGTCAACAGCCTTATTTTTCTCTCACAGAGTGATTACTGGTTTTGAACCAGCAAATTTGTAATTCCAGCCTGGTGAGCGTTACATGATTTCAGTAGGCATAACCTGATAAAGCAACAGTAAGGGAAAAGCAGTGGCCTTATCTAGCAGATGCTAGGAAGCTATGGTGGTGGGGACCATCAGTGAGCTGCTAACCACAAGGTCAGTGGCTGTTCCACAGAAGAAACTTGAGGGGTTCTACTCCTATGAGGATGTAGAGTCTCAGGAACCCTAAGGGACAGAATTGGCTCAGTGGCAGTGATTTTTTGAGTGTCTAGTGGAGGCTAGGATGTACTTCTCCAATGGCCCCTCTCAGGACCAGAATTCCTGGTTCCCCAGCTGCCAGGAGTGTTGTCTGCTGATCACTCAGAGGTACGGCTCTCTTCAAGACTAGTCTTCAGCTGAAAGGAACTGCCTGGTTGAAGTTTGCATCTCTTCCCTGAGTAACTTGTAAGTACCCGGTAGAAAGACCAAGCACCCCCTTGCCTCAGTGTAATACAACCTCACAGATCCAGGCCAGCTGCAGCCCTCCTGGGGTGATTTGATCAGACCTGGTGCGCATCTGCATTGCTGTTCAGCTTCTCCCTCTGTCCAGTTCAAAGAGCACTCCCCCCAGACCCCACACAGGCAGATCTATGAGCGGGCTTCTGAAAGTTAAACGACAAAGTTCAAATATCGTGGAATTTAGCCATGAGCTGTTGGACTCCCTCGTGTACGAAAGCATATTAATACTTGGTGGCCTCAGATTGTCAATACTTTCATTTAATGAAATGAGCTGAGAACATCAACATAAAGGCTTGTCAGGTTTGGCTGTGCACCACATTTAAAAAATAAGTCCTTCCTGCCAAAAAGAATCACTGCTTGTTACATGCCTAGTGAGCACTGACAGGTCCAAAGCACTCAGCAGCCATGCTCACTAGCAGAAAATTCTTCTTCTTTTTTTTTTTTTTTCAAATTTAGTGGGGCTGAGCCCTGGTGGCATAGTGGTTGTGTCCAATGTTTCCCAAGTCTCAACATGATTGCATGGCTGTCCACATCCGGGTCTGTGGCCAGAGGGGATTCACCAAAGTCTTAATCCGCATGTATTTTCCCTTCACTTTTTTTTGGAACTGAACGAGCTTTACAATGCCGGAGATCAAGTGATAAGCTATTGCATTTTAACTGTCTGCCATAATCAACTTTGCATTGCTCTCCATCTGATAAGGCTGTTCACATCCCTTGAGGAAGGTCACAGGGGGTTCCCCAGAGACTTAATCCATGGGGGACCCTGCCAATGGATTTTGGGCTTCCACTGTCATCCATAGCCCTCTCCAAAGCAGGTGCTCACAATGTAAGCTCTAAGACCATTCCCTTTGTCAGGTTTAGATTTTATTATTTGCAGTCCTAGGAAGGAAATTCTTCGAACATCTTCTTTGCCTGCTTCCCGTCACCGTCAGCCTAAAATGATTGGCCCTGGGCCTTGGTACTCATGGCCAACACCCCCGAGTGTGAAATGCGCACATCATTGGTGATCGGTGCTCAAGGCCCTTCTCTTCCTTAATTTTGATGAGATGATGACTTCAGTTATTTTACAACCAGATCATTAAATGCCTGTTACGTGTAGGACCTTGTTTTAAGCACTGTCCCTCCTGCAGTGAATAAAAGAGGCAACCTCTCTCTCCTCATGGAGCTGGAGTCCTAGTGCACAGTACATGAGGGATGTGCAGCCATGTTGCCGTGAGGGTCCCATGTCACACACGCACAGTGTTTTTAATTATTGAAGGATTATTTTAATTTTATTGGGGGCTCTTACAGCTCTTAGAGCAATCAGTAAATCAATTGTACCAAGCATATTTGTACATATGTCGCCATCTTTATTTTCTGAACATCTACTTTCTATTTGATCCTTTGGTATCCAGTGCTTCTCTTTGCCCTCTCTCCGCCCTCCCATCCTCATGACCCCTTGATAAATTATAAATTACTTTTTTCATATCTTTCACCCACCATTGTCTCCTATGGTTTCCATCCTCCCCCTAGGGGGTATGAGTGTGTGGTTATGTGTCAATCATTGTGATCGGTTCCCCCTTCCTCTCCTCTTTCCACCTTCTCTCTACCCCCCTGGTATTGCTATTCCCATTTCTATGTCTGGATTCATTGTGTTATGAGCTCTTACCTCTTTTCTGTACCCTTTACATGGTCTAGTCTAACCTGCAGTGAAGGCAGATTTGGGGTTGTGACAGTGGGGGATGAGGAAACCTCATGGAACCAGAGAAATAGAGTGTGTTTCATTGGTGCTATACTGCACCCTGGTTGAACTCATCCCTTCCTTGTGATCCTTCTGTGAGGGGAAGTCCCATTGTCTACAGATGGGTTTTGGATCTCTGCTCTGACCCCTCTTGTTCTCAACAATATGTTTTTTGTTTGTTTGTTTGTTTGTGGCCTTTTTTTTGGCATCACTGCTCTCCGGTGGTGGGAGTAGGAGGCCCAGCCCCACTGCTGGAATTGAACCTCCGTCCCAGTGTGCTGCAGCCCCGCGCACAACCACTATGCCACCGGGGCTCAGCCCTGTTTGGGGTCTTTTGAAGTCTGTTACCCGATCTTGTGATCACACAGGCTGGTGTGCTTCTTCCATGTGGACTCTGTTGCTTCTCTGCTAGGTGTCCACTTGTTTTACTTCAAGCCTTTAAGACTCCAGATGCTGTATCTTTTGATAGCCGTGCACCATCCACTTTCTCCACCACACTTGCTTATGTACACATTTGTCTTCAGTGAACGTGCTGGGAGGGTGGGGATCACAGAATGCCAGGGTTGTTAGAACAAACTATTCCTGCATTGAGGAGTATTTGCGCAGTGCCCAAAGTCCTCCCACTACCTCCGTGTATTGCCATATAAATACATTGGCCAATACCTCTATTTTTATGAATTAATGTATTTATATATCTACATAAGTATGTTTATACCTCTATCCATAGTTTTGCTTCTTAGATCTTCCCTCTGTTTCCTTTTACCTTCCTCCCGCCCTACCATCACACGCACCCTTCTCTCTCTCTCAGTATTTTTTCTCAGCTAGATGGCTGTTGCTCCAACCTCCCCAGGATCCTTCTTGTGGATTTTCATTCCCTAGTTGCTCCCCTGTCTATGGCATTGTTTGCTCACTGCTCCTTTTACCTGCCTCTTCCACTCTCCCAAGTCCCTGTGGAACTGTCCATTCCACTGCTTTCTCCTCGGGTTTGCTTCCCATGCCTGTCTTACATAGGTAGGCAAGACCAGCAATAATGGAGACAAAACAAAAGATTGAATAAAAAGAAAAATAAGACATTAATTAGGAAAAAACCAAAACAAAATAAAAAGTGCATACATAATTCTATGTCTGTCTACTGGTCTCTTTGATTATCTGCACACTGTGCACAGGGTTTTAAACATGCCGACAGTCAGTAGATGCTGCAGACAAGTTTTCAGCAATATCCTTGTCTTAGTTTCCTTAGGGTGCCTAAAAAAAAAGTCTTCCGGCCTTCCTCAATGCAGGGACACTTTGTTCTATTAAATTGACATTCCATGATGCTCATCTTCCTGACACGATCACTGAAGACAATTGTGTGCATAAACAAAAGTGTGAAGAAAGCTGATGGTGCCCAGCTATCCAAAGGTGCAGCGTCGGGGCTGAGCCCCGGTGGTGCAGTGGTTGAGTGCGGGACTGCAGCCCACTGGCTTGGTGGTTCAAACCCATCAGCAGCTCTCCAGGAGCAAGGCTGGGCCTCCCACTCCCACCAGAGGGCAGTGATGCCCCCCACCCCCCCAAAAAAAAGGTGCAGCATCTGGGGTCTTAAAGGATTGAAGGTAAACAAGCAGCCATCTAGCTCAGAAGCAACAAAGCTCACATGGAAGAAGCACGCCAGCCTGTGTGACCACAAGGTGTCGAAGGCATCCAGTATCAGGCATCAAAGAACTTAAGATTACATTATTATAAATGAGGGGGAGTACATATTGGGGACCCAAAGCCCATCAATAGGTGAAGCGACATCCCTTTACAGAGGGGTTGCATGGAGGAGGTGAGCCAAAGTACAATGTAATAACAATGAAATATGCAACTTTATTCTAGTTCTCAAATGCTTCTTCCCACCCACTATCATGATCCCAATTCTACCTGACAAATCCAGCTAGACCAGGGGATGTACACTGGAGCCGGAAACATGGTGAATTTAGGTTAGATGATCCCTTCAGGATCAGTAGTGGGAGTGGTGATACTTGGAGGCATGGAGGGGGAGCCAATTTCAGGGATCTACATATAACCTCTTCTCTGAAGAACAGACAACAGGAAAGTGAGTGAAGGGACAGTGTACGATATGAAAAAGTAATAATTTGTAAATTATTAAGGGTTCATGGGGGAGGGGGTGGAGAGGAAAAGGAAATATGGGGAGCAGGTATTGGGTGCCTAAGTGAAGGGAGGATGTTTGGAGAGTGATGATGGCAACAAGTGTGCAAATGTGGTCTGCATACAATTGGCATATGTATTGATCGTGATGGGATTGTATGAGCCCCCAATAAAATGATTTATTGAAAAAAGGGAAAGAGGGGCTTATACCATGGACTCAAGTAGAAAATATTTGGAAACGAAAATGGCAACATGTGTACAAATATGTTTGATACAATTGATGTCTGGAATGCTACAAGAGCTGTAAGAGGCCCCAATAAAATCATTAAAAAAAAAAACAGAGACTAAAGTACAGTCAAAGCAGTGGCTTCCTGAGGGGTTTTGTGGGGCCAGTTCAATTCAAGGCAGAGAGGCCAGTGCAGAAAGTGGTGGTGACTTTTCAGAATTCCACAGCTCGTTTTGGATTTTACTAAAAGACAATGGGTGATGATAGGTGATTCTTATGAGCTATTTGAAGAAAATTAAAAACCACACTGATTAGAAGTCAGGTAATTTTCACCAAGGAATTTTTCCTCCTCACCATGACAATGCACCTTCTCATTCTTTGGAAGTAGTAAGGGTCATCTTCCAAAAAATCATTGAAGAACCTTCCCCTGTCCACTCTCCAACCGTGATCTTGTCCCTGCAGGCTTCTTTTTGCTCCCAAACTCAAAGAAAACGTCCAAGAAACATGATTTGAATCCCTTGAGGATGCCAAAGTTGCCATCTTGGTGCGGCGTGAATCAAAGGGCACAGCATTTTTCAGGGACGGGCTAGAGAGGGATGCCATCTTCAGGAGTGTATAGACTTAGTGGAAGGATGAGTTGAGAAACAGTACCTTCACATTTGTTATTTTCTGTTTAATAAAGGTGTACATGATCTCGCAGCAATTTTTAAAAACTTACCCTCAGATGGCACAGAAGTGCTATGAAGAAAAATGTAGGTGGGAATTGGGATTGCTGCTCATGTTTACACAGGCAGAGTCCTGAAACAATGGAGATGGAGAGCTTGGACAGTGTCTGAGGAAGAGGTGTCAACATCTCAGGGTGTAGTGACCATTGTCAGGGCCTCCGCGTTTACTCTTGAACGAGGTGGAGAACCGCTGGGATGTAGGCTGCGGAATGGCATGATTTTAAAGAATTGCCCTCAAATGAGAACAGACCGTATGGAACACAGAATGGAAGAAGTAGTTAGAACGAGAACAAACTAGGGAATATGGAATGGAAGCAACCTTGCCAGCTATTGCAAGAATCCAGGCCAGAATCAATTCATGGCTTTGACCGAGAAGTAGCCGGGGTCGCTAGGAATGGGAAATGACTGGAGGATGGCAGCGGGTTTGGCTTTGCCTTTTGGTGGGTTGATGTGTGTCACGCTCAGAAGGACAGGCCAGAGCTGGAGGTAGATCTGAGCATTGATGCCATGATTCGGACTCAGTGTTGTGCGGTAGAACCGTGCGCCCTCCAGGCTCCCACGGCACTGCTGGGAGCGATGGCCAGCCCCCATCGCCCCAGTGTGGGTCTCGTTGCGGGCCTCCCGGGTGGCAGCGCAGCGTCTACACCCAGTGCTGGTGCATCGAGCCCAACTCAGTCACCTGAGAGCACAGGCCAAGGAACAAACGAAGTCCTTCATCTCATTTCTATCGCTTTTCCTTTTCAAACACCGTGATCTAGTCTTCCTTGCACACAGTTCTCAGTTTCAAGCCACTTCGTAGGCCGCTAATGGAGCACAGACCCGTGCTCCACACAGAAGGGAGCAGAAGCAGCAGTTCCCGCCTTGACTTTTAGCAGCAAGCAGCTCTTCCCTGTCAGGGCCTGGGGTTTCTGTCAGTGTGCGAGATGACAGACATTGTCAGTGCGATGGGTGCTAATGTGAGTCACATGCATAATTCATTCCTAATGACCCCCGTCCTCCTTTCACACATCTTCATGTGACAGTGTGCCGGCTCCAAACGCCAGTGTAAATGCATTGTGATCACATCCTCATTAGGACAGACTCATTCATAATGAATTTAAAGGTGAGCCGCTCTAATCTGCAGACTCCAGCTTCCCCACAGTCTACCCATCTCTCACAGGCTGTCGGATAAGAAGCACAGCCTCCAGTCATGCTGGCAGCTCACAGTCAGGGTGAGGTGGGCAAGACTGCAATTCTGCAACTTGCAGCAGATAACATGTATGAGCAGCAGATGGCACTGTTCCACAGAGTTGCTCCTGAGTGAGTTTTTTTGTCCGAGGGAGACTCGGCTGCAGACATGTTTGGTGTTCAAGGAAGGACTGACTTCACATGACTTGGTAGTGAGGAGTATTATTTTCCCTGATTGGGTTTATGATATATAGATAAATTTATCACTGATCAGTCATCTCACAGAAAACTGTGACTCAAGACTCAAGATACTTCTGACTCATGACCTTATAAGGCAGATTAGAAGTAATTGCCCTTTTGGGTTTCCAAGGTTATCAATTTTTAAAAAATATTTTTATTGGCTCTTACAGCTCTTATAATATTCAATATATCATTTGTATCAAGCGTTTTTGTACACGTGTGGCCATCTTCATTTCCAAATACTTTCTACTTGAGCCCTTGGTATAAGCTCTTCTTTCCCCTTCCCCCCTTTTTTATGAATCATTTTGTTGGGCCAATGCTATACGTCTTAACAGGAGCAGAGAGCTGCATCAAACTCCGGGAGTGGCTAGTGGAATTGAACTGCTGACCTTGTCATTAGTTCAACATATTATCCAGTACCTCATTAAGGCTCTGGTGTGTGTGTGTGTGTGTGTGTGTGTATAGCGGGAGCTTCAAAAACATTTGTGGAAAAATTTCATTGTCTTCCTTTTCCATTTTCCCACCAACTTTTAAAAAATCCTTTCATATGTGTGTGTGTGTAGATAATTTTTACTTTTTCTTATTTTCTAATTTAGGTTGATTTCCTGTGGCACAGTTCTATAACTGATCTGTGTTCTGTCCATCAAGCCATTATAAACATTCAGCACCAGTTCCAAATTTAATTTGAGTGATTAAAAAGGAAATAAAATTGTGAAGTAGATTGTACTCACCCAAACTGATGGTTTCTGAAGTTTGCTACTCTTATTTGGTAACTAGGTTTAAGGTTATTTACTCTTAAACTTTTAAAAGATAAATCTCTCTTTGAAGAAGATAAGGAGGGCTGAGCCCCAGTGGCATAGTGGTTGTGCGCGGGACTGCAGCCCACTGGGATGGAGGTTCAATTCCAGCAGTGGGGCTGGGCCTCCTACTCCCACTGCTGGAGAGCAGTGATGCCCAAATTAAAAAAAAAAAAAGAAGATAAGGAAAACCCAGCAAGGCACTCAAAGGCTTTGTATCCCCCATCTCCCTGCCAAAAATTTATGAAGTGATTAATTCAGTTGAAAGCCCAAGTTCATTGTCGTGGAGTTGAGGCTGACTCATGTAACAGTGACTGTGGGTTTCCTAGATGGTAATTCCTCCCTGGAGTGAAAGTCCTGTCTTTCCTCTGCTGAGGGGGCAGGTGATTTCTAACTGCTGACCTTGCAGCCCAACATGTAATCACTATGCCAATTAACACAGTGACTCTCTCTAAATGTGCCCACCCTGGATTTCATACAAAGAAACCCCGGCAAAAACAAAACTAAAAACCCAATAGCAAAAACAGAAAAGTCTCAACTCAAAAAGAGTGGAAAATAATAAAAATGAGAACACATTAAACATGGGTCAAAAAGGAGAACAAAGATATTGCATTTTAACCTACCTACACTTGCATTAGTCCTCTTGCCATTGTACTCTGTCTGAAAACAAGCTCGTTCATATCCCTGGGGAATGACCTGAGGGCATTCTCTTGAGGTGTAATTCACAGACGCTCCCTACAAATGGATTTCAGGCTTTCACTGTCATCTGTACTCTTGCAAGCCGGTGCTCAGAACTTAATCCTCCAGTCTTGGATTTCATTACTTACAGATCTTGGGTCACTCAGGCTGGTGTGCTGCTTCTGTGTGGACTTAGCTTGGATGCTGCTTGTGTTAAGACAGTGGTTCTCAACTTTCCTCATGCTGTGACCCTTAATACAGTTCCTCATGTTGTAGTCACCCCAGACCATGAAATTATTTTCATTGCTACTTCATAACTGTAATATTGCTACTCTTATGAATTGTAATGTAAATATCTTATATGCAGGGTGTATTCATTGTTACAAATTGAACATAATTAAAGCGTAGTGACAAATCAAATGCTGTCTTGAAGCATGGTGTAGCATGGGTAACAGTCTTCGCACTTGTAGGTAGGCATATCTGCTGTGGGTGGAGCCTCCTGGAGACAAAAGGGCGGTGGTGTCTTGCTTCCTAAGACCATTGGAAATAGGTGTTTTCTGATGGTCTTGGATGATGCTTGTGATAGAGTCGTTCATTCCCCAAAGGAGTCGTGACTCACAAGTTGAGAACTGCTGCTTTAAGTCATGTCTTTAAGAACCCAGGTGCTAGTTTGTCTGAGAGTTGAACACCACCTGATTGCTTCACCACACTTTGTATAGCACTTCCGACATCTTGAAGTTGTTCTCGACAAATCTACAGATCTGATAAGTGGCTCCTCCCAATTGTGAGGTGACAAGCAAAGGGAGACGGTGGCAGTCATGCACCTATGTCAAGTTCATAATTGGGATGTAGGGGTGGAGCCTAGCCTGTTAATCTGGAGATAGCCATTGAGTAGCCAATGAGGCCTCTGTGTGGGGCATGGCTTTCTCCTGAGACTTCTGGGAAGTCTCCCAGTATTTCCCTCATGGAGATGGGAGACCATTTTCCCCAGTGGTTGGGAGTCACTCCACTCACTGAGACAACGAACTACGGACAAGACGAGATAACAGCATGCTGATTGATTCTGATTCCTGGAGAAAGGAGGAGAAGCCACACAGCCTTATCCTGATGGAACCAGACCTCTGAAACCAGAAAAGCCACAGAGAGCCCCCTGCCAGTGCTGAGATGTTTCTATCACCAGTGGACACTGCAGATGGAACCTGAGCCCTGGAAACGAGGAGCCATGCAGGGACCCCTGCCAGAACTGGGACTGTGCACCCATTGGCCTGTGACTTTGTGAGTTGAAGGAGACTTTATAGACTGGTATCGGGCATAAGGGCTACTATTGGACTTATGACTTTGAACTGGACTGGGTTGGGATGCTTTTCCTTCCCCTTGTATATAAACCTTTCCCTTATATCCGTGTACATGTTTATGAATTTGTTTCTCTAGTCTACCCAGACGAACACAGAGACCAAGAGTACTGTTGCTTGAACGTTTCCCCCTGGACTGGGTGGGGAATCCCTGCTCACTATGAATGGCCTGTCGCATGGTCAAAGGATGCAGAGCATTCAGTAAACTCCTGGGGATGGCGAGGCATGCAGTAGCCGTGAAACCGTAGACTTTGTTGTTTGTTACTGTTGAGTCATTTGTGACCTATGGCAATGCCATGCGCCTCAAGGACACTCCTGCGTCACCCCCACGATCCTGCTCTATGCGCCCTCTGTTCGGTCCACTGAGCGTCTCCCTCTTCCTGAGCTGTCTTCCGCCTTACCAAGCACAAGGCCTCTTTCCCCGGAACGGGTGCCTGCTCCTAAGATGACGTTGTAAAGAGGGTTGATGTACCGCAAGCTTAGTCTAGTGCTTTTTTAAAAAATTTTTTATAAAAAGGCATAGTTGAAGTCATGTCTTCAAGTTTATGACCGAACATGATTATTTATATGGCTGCTATTTAATCTGTCATAACGGGGAGCAGCAGTAATGTTAACAGCCTGTGGCATGTATCAGCATTTGGAAATGTTCAAACAGTAATGACTGCTTTCCGCTGTTCGCAATAACCATCACAATAGGGTGTCACATTAACCTTTATCCTCTGAATCCCGTTCACATTTTAAAATTCAATCACTGGCAGAAGCAGACACTGCGAGCATGATGATAGGAAGCCAGCTGCTCTCCTAGTTCACCCCATAGTCAGGCAGACTGGCTACAACAGGGGGGAACCACAGGGGAGAAGCCTGGTGCCCCAGGGGCCATGAAGCCTGGTTCGGATGGAAATGGAGCTGGACCCTTCCTTCCCTAGGGCAGGCCTGGAAAATCAGGGTTTTAATCCAGGGTTGACACAACCAGAACAGAATCACCAGACAAGACAACACACACACGCACACCCCACTGATGGCCATGCAGCCAGTGGCTCTGACTGAGGGAGATCTCGGCTCCCTTTCTACTCGGGCAAAAGGCAGGGCCTGCAGCTCGTGGGACCCACCATTGTGGGAGAAGGGCTTGCCCAGCCCCAGGAGCAGGGCCTGCCATGGTGACATGGCAACCCAGCTGGAGGGAGATCTTTGCACAGCCCATGGGGTAGTCATGGGGAGGCTCACTCTCTGGGCTCGTGCGACTTTGGGAAGGAGAGAATTATTGAGAAAAACAGGAGAAGGGGATGGCAGCAGGAAATCAAGAAGGGGGTGAATGCTGTGAGGTCAAAGCTCGTGCCCAGAGCCTCATTTGGGGTTGGGGGGTGTAATTTATAAGGCCAAGCTTCGGGCCACCCTGAACGTCTGGCTCAATCCTGAGGAGTCGGGTGTCTGAGGAAACGCCTGTGACCGTGGTGGAAGCACCTAGTAAGGAGGCATCTGCTTGTAATCCTTTGGTAATTTCCCTTTTTATTAACAAAGGGGAGCAAAACCGGCTTTTTGTTATCGCTTCTCCTAAACCCGATTCTTCCCTTACTCAGAAAGCAGGTCAAAGATCCCGGGCAATGGCCTACAAGAAGATCTGGCTCCAGTATCCATTATTCATCCGAGCTCTCTACTCCTTACCAAGGACGCTAGCACCTCTGTTCTTCCTGGAACTTGGCAAGCCACCTCCTACCTCAGTTTCTTGAAGGCACACCAGGACCTTGGGTCTCAAAAACTGGCTGGGATTGCATCAAAGGGCGCAGCCGGACTGGAAGCGTGAGGCATGCGGGCCGGGGCAAGCCCGTCCGAGGAGCAGCAAGCCTTCTTTGTCGCGAAGATGGAACCTACCTCCGGGAGGACCGAGAACATGATAGACAGGACATGGTGGACCGAGCTTCGCTGCCTCTGGGCCTTCCGTCTGGTACGCTGGGCCTCACCCCGGACTATGGAGAACGAACCTGAAGCTCAAACCGAACGTGCTTCGGACTCCTCGTGACCCTCTGTAGGATGTCCAGTACTGCAAATCTTTCGCGTCTGACAGTTTCTTTGTCTTGTCAGTTTGTCTCCCAACTGACAGCCAGCCAGGTGGTCCCAACCAAACTGCTTCATTTTCTAATTTTTTAAATAAGGAATTGAGATTTAGGACAGCAGCGAAAGGGATCTATTATTTGATGGAATGACTTGCCCAGATTATGAAGAATTTGGTGCGGATAAGCTGGAAACAAAACAACAACAACAAAAAAGCCAAAAGGGGAAAGCAGCCTGTTCTGAGAAAGGCCTGCAGGGGGCAGCCGCAGATCGCCATCTGCCTGCACACACAGTCTTAGGGCACAGAGCTTCCTGTCTTCCTAAGACTTCAAATGACAGGCTATAAAAATTTGGGAAATTCTTCTAGCTATCAATATGACAGACAGGGTCATTTCCCACCACCTTTTTATGTTGTCAGAGCTGTGCGCTCACTTGGACCCGTGGGTGGGGCAAGGGATGGGCCTGGGTATTAAATAATCAATTCCGTGAAAAGTGAGCAGCAGACCTTTCGAACGGGGAAGGACCGGGTCGGTTGAGATCAGATAGTTAATAAATAGCAACTTCCCACTTGGCGGTGAGCTGAAGGTGGGCTTAGCAAGCTGGCTTTTGCACAGAATGCAAGATTAGCCCTTTAATTCCAAACGCTTTGAAAGTGCTCCTTTAGAGACACAACCAAGAGACATTTTGTCGAGCGAAAGCATGAACTCGTTCATGTGTATTCCATGACTAGTAGAATGGACGCTTTGTGTGATGGTTTTGTGCCTGAGACTGAACTCATCAAGAGACAAGTCAGCGGCTGCTGTCCATTCCGGCTTGGACAGAGGCCAGCAGAGTGTGTGAGGCCCTCAGCATGCTGGGGGGCCCAGCGTGAAAGCCTTCCTGGGTCCGACAGAGATGCTTTGACCAGGCCCTTACCTTCTTTCTTGGTGGCTGAACTCTGTAGATCTTTCTGCCTCTGAGCTAGTTTCTGGACTCCCCGACTGGAAGGTGGGGAAGGGCATGTGCTGGCAAGGGAGTAAGATGGAAGAACACCTCCCCCCCCCCACCCCCCCTTCATTGGTTCCATGTTCGTGCATCAGCTCTTGTGAATTGCCACCAAGTCAGTTCCAGCTCATGGTGCCCCCTCGACCATCAGGACACATCACAGCCGCTGGTTTGCTTGAGTTCATGGCTGGGGCCACTGTGTACTTGGGTTCCTTCCAGCCAAGGATCTCCTCTTCCAGCCCCCGATCAGGATTGCCTTCTGTTGTGAACGATGGGATTTTCCTTGGCTGATTTTTGGAAGTAGACTGTCAAGTCTTTCTTCCATCTTAATCTAGAAACTCTGCTGACTTCTGTCCCCCGTGGATGACTGTCCCAGTATTTGGAATGCTGATGGCATGGCTTCCAGCATCAGAGCCCACTGCCAACTACCGCAGTACCACAGACGGAGAGAGAGTGGGTGGAAATCTCCAAAGATCCCTAAGAAGGATTTGGCCCGCAGGCTGAATCTCAGTGGCACCGTTTCTCAAGAGAAATTTGATCAGCTGCAGGACACATTGAGTATGCAATCATTCCTATCTTATGTAGGGAGTGTTGACGGCACAGAGCAGGTCATAAACACACGAATTAAGTAAATGAATGCACGAATGAAACAATCAGATGCAAGAGAACTTGAATTTCTCCAGTAAGGAGCTTGCTGGCACCTCCTTCATAGGAATCGGTAATATGATATATAGATTCTTTATTCAACATGGGTGATTTAGAACTGATCATTTTTATTTCCATCGTTTTTGGCATCCATACTGGCATGAGGTTTAGGTTAGGGATCATTGTTTTAGAAAAGCTGACCAGTGGGAGCAATGGTTATTAGACAATCTGCTGAATTGTTCCCCGTATGACAGAAGCTCATTGTAGCACTTTTTCTTAGGAGTCTGGTGGCAGAGTGGTGAAGCAATGGGCTGTGATGTGCAAGCTTAGCCATTTGAAACCACCCGGCACCACATAGGAAAAAGAAGGGATTGTCCACTCACATCGAGTTACAGTCGTGGAAACTCACAGGGGCAGTTCTCCCCTGTCCTACATTGTCACTGTGAGTTGGTCTTGATGCCATGGCAACGAGTCTCTTGATTTGTTTGTCCACTCTTGAACTAGAACACAGTATTTTGAATTACTAGGAGTTATTATTATCTAGAGGAGTCCTGGTGGTTATGTGTCCGACTGGGATCTGCAAGGTGGTGGTTCGAAACCACCCAAGGGGTTCTATGGGCAAGACCAGCACTTTGTACTCTCACGAAGAGTCACAGACTTGGAAACTCACGAGCACTTGGTTCTACTCTGTCCTAGAGGGTAGCCGCGAGTTGGCATCAGCTCGATGGCAGGGAGGTTTTTTGGTTTCTGAATTAATATCTAGTAGGTTAACTTCCCTGTGTTGTGGGGTGTCATCAAGTTCGTTCCGACGCAGAGAGACCCAGTGCACGTCAGAGCGAGCCTCGGCTGGGCCCTGTGCCATCCTCTGATTCGTTCCTGTGCTGGAGCTCATTGCAGCAGCCACCGTGCCATCCATTTAAGCCAGCGCCTTCCTCTTTCTCTGCCCTCCCACTTCCCGAGCCATGCCGGTCTTCTCCCAGTGCTGGTCTCTCCAGACAAGATGTCTCAAGTGGGGAAGAAGCCTTGCCGTTCTTGCTTCGAAAGAACATTCTGGCCATACTTCTTCCAAGACAGATTTGTTTGTTCTTTTTGCAGCCCATGGTCCTTTCAGTACTTTCATTCCACGGTCCTTCCGCTATTCTTTGCCAGCACTGCAATCCAAAGGCATAGCTTCTTCTTAAGTTTTCTTTATTCAGGGTCCAACTCTCGTATGTATGTGAGGCCATTGGAAATACCATGGGAATACCATTTTGGATACCATTGGGAGTACCATGGGAAAACCATTGGGGATACCATTGCAGATACCATTGGGAATACCATGACTTGAGTCAAGCTCACCTTAATTCTCCAAATAGCATCCTTGCTTTTCAATACTCTAAAGAAGTCTTGTGTAGTGGATTAACCTAATGCAACTCATCTTCTGAACTCTTGCTTTCATGAGCACTGATCCAAGCAAGATGAGAACCTTGACAACTTCAACCTTTTCTCCATTTATCATGACTGTGGCCCAGGGTCTCCATTCGAGTCTCAGTGTCCACAGATCTTTGCTGCCCGGAGCTGCCCTGAGTTGAAACTGCCACGCTTTCCTTCAGTGGCTGAGTGCCGCATGAGAAATCTGCAATGCTCGTGTCCACTTGATCTGTATTTCACAGCAGGCTTTTGTTTTTATAAAAGTTATGTGTCCATTTATGGAAAGAAACATCTTCCTCTGAACTCGTAGGTTCTAAGACTTCTTCCTAAAGTTGTAAGTTCCACATTTAGGTTTTTTGTTTTTCTGAAATTTATTTCTCATGGTATATGAGGCAAAAACCCCGGTCGTTTTCCCTGCCCCAATTCTCCATGCCTCCCTCTCTGTCTTTGGATAGCTAATGATGTTTATTGGTCTAATGCGTCCTTCTAAGACCAGGATGCAATACCACCTCTGTCATATTGAAGTTTTCATAGTTAGATGGGTAACTTTCTGTGCTCTCTATTTTTTATATTGTGTGATTAGCCTTTCCCTCAGTTACCCCTGAGTTGATTCCGACACAGGGCGATTCTGTGAGCTTCCCAATGGACTGTGGGCCTGACGTTTTCATGGCTGTGACCTTGTGGAGACAGATCACCAGGCCTTTCTTCTGAGGCTGCCTGGGTGGGGTCCACACACCACTATTTTTGTCGGTGTGTCAGTGCTTCAAGGTTTGCATCCATCCCCCTTCTACACCTGCAGACATAACTACACTTTCTTAATTACCTTCCCTTGACATGATCTACTGGGTTTCATTTTATGCCAGCTTTTGCTTCATGATATATTAGTATTTTCAGATGGAAATTATTCATGGATCACTCTGAGTCTTCTAATGTGTTTTAAAAAATTAGTAGGCAGATAGACTTAATTTTCTCTGGAGAAAATCCACGTTCTAGTTTTTATTTTGTTGGCAGTGTTTCTGATCTTTAACTTTCTTCTTTTTTTAAATTATTTTTTTTGGCATCACTGCCCTCTGTTGGGAGTGGGAGGCCCAGCCTTGGTCCTGGAGAGCTGCTGCTGGATTTGAACCACCAAGCCAGTGGACCGCAGTCCTTCTCTCAACCACTACACCATGGGGCTCAGCCCTAAATTTTTTTTTTTTGGAACAGCTTTTGGGCATATGATTCACATATTATACAATTCAATAGTTAAGTCGTATCAAGAGAGCTGTACCATCTTCACCAGTTGTACGCTCTGTAGCTTTCTTTTTGGAATTTTGGTTGACGGACTCGTTTTAAGTGAGCACCTCTAACACCTTTTCTCCCTTCCGCCCTCTCTCTGTCTTGGTTTATCCAGGGGGTTTGTAGTTGTCTTCACTCGATTTCCTGGGTCCCCAGCACAGAATCATGCATCTTACTCTTAAGGTGAACATGTATCCAATTTACATCTAACGAGTGCCTTGTTTCATTCACAGAAGTGTCCAGCTTGGTCACCCCCCACACAATGACAGTCTGGAGTCCCTGCTCTCCAGAGCGACAGAGCTATTGTGCATATTACAGAGGCCTGGACTCATGGCCAGATCTGATGTCAGCTTCCCTTCCCCTTCTTGTGAGAATCAATTATGGGCCCAGACAGTTTTGTTATTGTTGCTATTGTGTGCAAAAAAAAAAAATAGAACATGCAAAAATGAATTAACTACTTGTTTCAGAAAATATTTGCTTCCATAAGACTGTGATCCGGATTTGTAAGGTAGAATTGGCATCATGATAGTGGGGAAGAGGAAGCATTGAAGAGGAAGCATTGTATGTTTCATTATTGCTACGCTGCACCCTGACTGGTTCTTCTCTTCCCTGCAGCCCTTCTGTAAGGGGATGTCCATTACCTACAGATGGGCTTTGGGTCCCCAACCTGTACTCCCCCTTATTCACAATGATCTAATTTTTAGTTCTTTGATGCCTGATACCTCATCCCTTTGACACCTTGTGATCACACAGGCTGATGTGCTTCTTCCATGTGGGCTTTGTTGCTTTTAAGCCAGATGGCTGCTTGTTTACCTTTAAGCTTTTAAGACCCCAGATGCCTTATCTTTTGATAGTTGGGCACCACCAGCTTTCTTCATCACATTTCCCAATTCTATATTACAAACCCAGCTAGACCAGAGGATGTACACTGGTATAGACAGGAACCAGAAACATAGGGAATCCAGAACAGATGATCACGTCAGGACCAGTGGTGAGAGTAGTGATACTGGGAAGGTGGAGGAAAGGTGGGGTAGAAAGGGGGAACCAATTATAAGGATCTACATATAACCCCTTTCTGGGGTATGGATAATGGGGAAGTGGAGAAGGGAGACATCAGACAGTGTAAGATATGACAAAGTCATAATAGTTTATAAATTATCAAGGGTTCATGAGGGAGGGGGAGCAGGGAGGGAGGGGAAAATGAGGAGCTGATACCAAGGGTTTAAATAGAAAGCAAATGTTTTGAGAATGATGATGACAGCAGATGTACAAATGTGCTTGACACACAATGAATATACGTGTGGATTGTGATAAGAGCTGTATGAGCCCCCGATAAAATGGTTAAAACAAACAAAAGACTATGATCCACCGAATCACTTTCCTATCAATACCAATGGCTCATTAATGCTCACCTCCTGGCCCTTGTTTTGCTCTGTCCTCCAATCCAGAGTGACTGTGTTATAAACCCTGCCTGAGCCCAACCAGTTCTCTCCTTTGCAAGATGCATTTGTCACTCAATTAGGTGACAAACCTAACTATCTTCTTCTGACTTCCTTGTCTGACACACCACTACCATCGCCAACAATAGCATTCTTCTTTGACTTTCAAGCCTTTAAGACTCCAGGAGCTATATCGTTTGATAGCCAGGCACCACCAGCTTTGTTCACCACATTTCCCAAGTCTACCTTACAAACCCGGGTAGACCAGAGAATGTATACTGGTGTAGACAGGGATAGATTTTACCTGATGGCTTGGGAACTGACAGTCACCAATTGGTGTTTATCAGACATTCCCTCTCTCATTCCCCAGATGATCCTGTCTTTGCCTATTCTAGACACCAGTGGGATCATGCCATAGTTCTCTGTTTGTATCTGATTGATGTCATTCAGCATCATGTTTTTTTTTTTTTTTTGGGGGGGGGGGAATCACTGCCCTGTGGTGGTTGTAGGAGCTACCCAGCACCTCTCCTGAGAGCTGCCACTGGATTTGAACCGCCAAGCCCACAGTCTGCAGTCCCTCACTCAACCACTTATGCCACTGGGGCTCAGCCCCCTCAGCGTCATGTTTTCAAGGTTATGGTGTCCTCCCCCAGAGATTGGTCTCTCCTGATGTCATGTCCAAAGGAAGTTTGACGACACCCACGAGGATGGCTATTATCTGAGCACACGTCCGAACTTCATCTCCTTGATTTCTGCCTGACTAATACATCATTGTCTAAGCACCATGCTGGCGAGGGTAATTGCTTGGTCCTCAGGAATTGTATGTTTCACTCTTTTGAGGTACCATGCAATTGGTTTCCAGAATGTTGCAGCCTTTTTCAGTCTGACCGGCGATTGCTAAAGTTACTAATCTCTCCACTTTCTCACCGTACTTGCTCTTTCCCATTTTTCTGATCATCCTAGTTGAAGCCTCCTAGGGATGTGTCATCCGTGTCATCCGGAGAGACCGGTCCCTGGAGAAGGACATCAAGCTTGGACAAATAGAGGGGCAGTAAAAAGAGGAAGATTCTCCGTGGGTTGGGGCTGCGGCGGAGACAATGGGCTCCCATAGGAACCAGTGTGAAGATGACACAGAACAGAGCAGGGTTTTGTTTTGTTACACACGATGCCTTTATGTGGGAACCAACTAGTTGGCACGCACAAACAACCACAAAAGTGGTATTTCATTGTGGTTTTTAATGTGCATTTCCCAAGTGGATATCGTTTGGTGTCCTCATTAGCCCTTTGTCGATTTTCTTTGGTGTGAAACATTTATCCAAGTTCTTTGCCCATTTTAAAGATGGGTTAGTCATCAATATATGGTTAAATTGCATTAAAAGTACTCCTAAGCCTTGTGACCTCCTCTGGGCTAGACACTTTTCTTACACCTGTTTCTCTCCACCCTGCTTTCGTATCTCGGTCCTCTTTCTTTCTGCATATTGCCTTGTAGCCTTACTCACCACCACATCTCCTAAATTGTATGTAAACTCTCAATGTCTAGATATTTAATTATGCACATATGGGTTCTCTAAAAGTAGCCTAGAACATCTTTATTTCAAACATTAGTGAGGGAAGCCGGGTTATATCTTACCCTAGAAGAAGATAGGGAGGCTTAGTCTTATACGTAAGCCTCTCTCGAGTCTTGAGCACAACAATGCCAAGGATTCTGAAACTCATTAAATCTTTGACAGAAGTTACTTTGCTTTCTCTGGGATGAAAGGTAAATTTCTCTTTGTTTTGAGGAGCTCTCATTCATGGATCTCTTTGGCTATTGATAGGCCGGCTAACTGAACACACTGTCGTTGAGTCCTCTGCCACTCATGGGACCCGATAGGACGGGGTAGAACTTTCCCTGTGGCTTTCTGAGACTGTGACTCTTTACATGAGGAGAAAGCACCATTGTTCTCTCACCGAGCGGCTGGTGCTTTCCTACTTTTGTGCTTGTGATTAGCACCCAGTGAGTAACCCATTCCACCAGGAAGGCTAATTAAACACCCACAAAATACCACAAACAGGCTTAAGACGTCTACTTTGATCAACGTACTGATGGAATCACTTTGTGTTCCAGGATTTTGTGTACAGGCCAGTGTTGATGTTTTCTATATCCCTCTGTTATGTCAAGTATCTTGTAAATCGGTAAATGAAAAATGCAATTTCAACTGCGGCTCAAGGATCTTTCGTAATGTGGATAAAATCCATAGAAACCTAGAAACAAAAACAAGTCCTGGCACTGAGATTTGCCCAACAAGACCACATTCACACTCGGGGGAGCTGCTCACTGGAGATGCCCTTTGCTTCTGGGACTCTGAGTTTCCCTGAGAACTCCCAGTGCTCTGATAATCAGATTGGCTTGGGTTCATTCCGTCTCAGTGTATCCCTTGGAACTAATCCCCTTGTAGCAAGAACAGAATCTGATTCCCCCTTCTTGGCAGCATTACCACAATGTGCTCCTTCACCACTGACTTAAGTGAGAAATTTCAGAGCACTGCACCATCAACCACAGTTTGAGAAGCACTGCCAGGCCCCTTGGTCCTGAGCATATTTCTTGGTCAACAGAGATCTATTTATTTGGGTCCCAAGTTAGCAGAGCAGATTAGCTAATGTCTATATAAAGATCTTTGATGGCTCTTGGACTGGAGAAACTTTTCCTATAACAAGATGGAGGTTTATGTTGCTAACAAGTTGCCTGTTCCTCCTGTGGGTTTTTTGCTTCCCTGCTAGTGGGCCATTTGTTTAACTTCAAGCCTTCAAGACCCAGAAGATATATCTTTTGATAGCTGGGCACTGTCAGTTTTCTTCTCCACATTTGCTTATGCACCCATTTTGTCTTCAGCAATCGTGTCAGGAAGGGAGTATCATAGAATGCCACATTATTAGAACAAACCATTCTTGTACTGAGGTAAGATTTAAGTAGAGGCCCAAAAGTCCATCTGCTTACTTGATCTATCTATCATTTATCTATCATCTATCTATATCACATACATATTTTTCCTCCTCCTACCCCAGTTATGTTTACCCATCACCTTTCAGTAATTCCCCTCAGATATAATTCAGTTGTTCACAATAGGTAGAATTATATACCCCTTGCTGTCAATCAGAACACTTACTATTCTCTTGCACCTGTCATTACTGACTCTCTCCCCTCCGCCACCTCCTCCTCTCCCATACCTCCCAGGAAATGTCCATCAGTCCAGTCGCTGGCTCCATGAAGTTGCTTATCCTTAATATGTTCTACAGATAAACACCAAAAAGTAAAAAAAAAAAACCCATTCAGGTAGTCACAAATCTAAAAGTAATCCTGACAGAGAGAAGACAAATGCCTGTTTGTTAAAGAGAGAGAAGGGCAAGTTAAAAACCATCAGACCAGTCTCCATTTCTTTCAGGGTTATCATCCTGGGTCCTATTCACCTAACAACACAGACACCCTTTTAGTCATCAGCACTCATGTCCAAAAGGCGAGCATCCTATAGGACCATGTTGCTTTTCCTGAAGTCAGAATGGAGGGTTTATTGCTCCCACCCTCCCAAGTTATGCCCTAGACTTCCAGTGTATCCCCCTTGTGAGTAACCCACAGTCAGATCAGATGGGATGCCAGGTGCTGTCACCCAATCAGAAGTCTAAACTTGGGATTCTTTGGGGGGGCGTCGAGGTTTTGTGCACATCATTTGACTTATTCCACCTTTACAAGAAGTAGAATTGACCTTTATTTTCTTCTTGTACTTTTTGTGCTTTCTTTCTTTTTCTATTTCTTCTCTCTGTTTTTCTCTCTCTCTTAAAGTTTGTGATTCTCCTGGCATGTATTTTGGTGTAAGCAGTGAAGCATCTAGCTTAAGCTTTTCCAAATGTATTGTCAGTTGCCCCAACACTGTTAGCCTCCCACATTTGACAGCAATATCAATATACTGATACTGAAAATATACCCTCAAAATCAAATTTTGAAATGCATTAGAAGGCTGAATGAAGAATTAGAAATCTGGTTAAAAAAATAAGTAAAATCAGCTAGGTGGAAAGCTTGTGAAACAATAGAGAAATGAACCTTTCCCAACTGAAAGAGGATTTTTTGTTGTTGTCATATTTGATAGAAGAATTAAAACTGCCACAGAAAACAACACACACACACACACACGAAACATCTTTCTCTCATGTCATGTCTATATATTTTATATTTGTTGTTGTTGCTGTTGTTGGGGGCCATAGCGTCGGTTCTGACTCACAGCGACCCAATGTACAACAGACCCAAATACTGTCCTGTGTGTCTTCGTGATGCTGGTTATGTCCGAGTCCATTGTTGCAGCCTGTGAGTCCATCCAAATCATTGAGGATTTTCTTTTTCACCGCCCTTCTACTTTACCAAGCATGATGTGGTTTCCCAGAGACTGACCTCTCACTGGCCTCACTTCTAAGGAGTCTTCTGACTGTGCTTCTTCCATGACAGATTTGTCTGTTGTTCTGACAGGCCATGATACTTCCAGTCTTCTTGTCTGGCACCATCGTTCAAATGCACTGATTCTTCTCTAGTCTTTCTTCTTCATTGTCCAACTTTCACATGCAGATGAGGTGATTAAAAACACCCTGGCATGGGACAGGCACGCCTGCGTCCTCCAAGTGACATCCTTGTGCTCCAACACTTCAAAGATATCTTGTTTTTACCCATTTAACCAACGTAAGGTGTCCTTTGATTGCTGCTTCCATGAGCATGGATTAGATCAAATCCAACAAGATCAAATCCTTGTCAATTTCAATCTTTTCCCCATGTTCATGATGTTATCTGTTGATTCAGTTGTTTTTGTTTTTGTTTTGCTTTTTACATTGAATTGTCGTTCATATTGAAAGCTTCAAGCCTTGATCTTCATCTGCAAGTGCGTCAAGTCCTCAAACAGTTAGCAGGTTAATAAGAAAACCTCCTCCAACCCTGTGCTGCCTCCTTTTGCATATCATCCACCTCTCAGATGACTTGCTCAGCATACAGATCGAGTAAGTGTGGGGGAAAGCTATCATCCTGACACACACCTGCCTTGATTAAAAAAAATCATTTCATTGGGGGTTTGTACAGTTCTTATCACAACCCATCCATCCATGTGTCAAGCACATTTATGCATTTGTTGCCATCATCATTTTTTTTTTTTTTTGGGCATCACTGCTCTCCGGTGGTGGGAGTAGGAGACCCAGCCCCACTGCTGGAATTGAACCTCCATCCCAGTGGGCTGCAGTCCCGCGCACAACCACTACGCCACTGGGGCTCAGCCCGCCGTCATCATTTTCAAAATATTTTCTTTCCACTTGACTTCTTGGTATGAGCGTCCAATTTTTACTGCTCTCTCCCTGCCCCTCCCTCACTAACTCATGATAATTTATAAATTATTATAATTATTTTATCATGTCTTTCACTGTCGGACATTTCCCTTCATCCATTTTTCTGTTGTCCATCTCCCAGGGAGGAGGTTATATGTAGGTCCTTGTGATTGGTTCCCCCTTTCTATTCCACTGTCCCCTTATCCTCTTGGTAGCTGTACTCTCATTATTGGTCCTGAGGGGTTTATCTGTCCTGGATTCCCTGTGTGTTTCCAATTCTTACCTGGACCAATGTACATGCTCTGGTCTAGCCAGATTTGTAAAGTAGAATTGAGGTCATGATAGTGGGGGTGGGGTGGGGGAGGAAGCATTAAAGAACTACCAGAAAGTTGCATGTTGCTTGAATTTGTACCTCTTTATTTGGTTTAAACACCTTCTTGATCCATGTACAGGCTCCACATGAACACAATGAAGTGTTGAGGAATGCCCATTATTTTCTATACTATGCATAGTTTGTTATCATCCACGTAGTCTTTGCATAGTCAATAAGATATAAGCAAACATTTTTCTGATGGTCACTGTTTTAGCCAAAATCCATCTGACACCCACAAGGATACCCCTTTTTCCATGCCCCCTTCTGCATCTGGCTTGAATTTCTGACACCTTTCTGTTTGTTGTATTGCTGCAACCCTCGTTGAATTATCTTGAGCAAGATTACTTGCATGTGATATTAATGACATTGTTAGGTAATTTCTGCATTCTGTTGGGCCACCTGCCTTTGGAATAGACACAAATATAAGCATCTTCCAGTTGATTGGTCAGAAAGGTATCTTCAGCTTGCTCAAACATTTCAATTGGTTTTTCATCAATTCCTGGATCTTTCTCAATAATACTTTTAGTGCAGCATGGACTCCCCCTGCCCCCCCTCCAATACCCCCAGTACAATTGGCTTTTGGTCACGTGCTACCTCTTGAAACGATTGAATGTTGACTAGTTCTTTTTGGTACATTGACTCTATCATCTTTTACTGCATCCTTTTCTATTTATCCAATAACAATTATGTAACTTGAAGAAAATGAAGGTGAATTATTTTTATTTATAATCATGTTAGCTACATGTGGAATTAGTCTTTAAAGTAGGCCGGTGTGGAAAAAAAGTAAGACATAAGTGCAGTTCTTATATAATTCATAGTCTAGGCAGGGCTATTTCTCCTATGTGTGTTGCTCCATCATCCCCCACATTAAGGTAAGTCATCCATGAAGGGGAACGTTTACATTTAGCCATTAGAAAGACAAGTCTCCACAGTTAGCTCTTTTAAATGTTTATTGATTTCTAAAGCATGTGTGGTGTATCTTTTTGGACTAACTTGTGAATAAAAACATTTCCCGAGTAGCACTATTTTAACTTGCAATCCTATCCTAATTGACATAAGGAAAGGATAGTAACTCTTTCTTCCCTAGGTTTTAAAAAAATTATTCAGGCCTTAAAATATTTAGGCACATCAATAAGAAAATGAGCCTAATATGATGCAAAATGTTAGTACAAAAGAAAAGTTTATTTTTAAAGAATGCATACATACATGGTTTCAAAGATTGCAAACACTGTTTTAAACCTTATTCCATTAGGACTTCTTTAAGCTTTGAGCGATCAAAAGCCTAAAGGGTTTTAATTGATTCATTCAGCTGGCATGGTGCCTCATTTCCCCCAACACATCGTCATCAATCATGGGAATTAGATTTAGCAACTCTTCTAGATGTCCAGGATGCAATGCGGGAGCTCCATGAGACAAGATGCCTGATAGCAAATGTACCAATAAAATAGTGGTCGGTAGTGATAGATACTATGGAGAATATTGATGGGTAGCAGGGGGGTGGATGGCCAAGGTGAGTGGCATACAAATGAGATGATGGTTCTCTCACATGTGCTGAGTGTCAGGCCGGATCCCCCCGGTGAGATGAACTTCTCCGTAAAGTTTCCGAGGCTGTCATCTTGATTGCCACATCTCTCTCCCATAGAGTGGCTTGTGGAACCGAACCTCTAACCTTTCAGTTAGCGGTCAAGGGCTGGAACTATTGTGCCACAAGGGATTCCTGGAGGTGGGGGTGGGAGAGGAAAGTGAAGTCCCATCTCTGGGCAGGGTCAGATTTAGAGGTGTAGGGTAAACCTGAAGGCCGGCAGTTGGAACCCACAAGGCTGGCAACTCCTGTAAATGATTTCGTCTCAGAATCTCAAAGGAGGCCATTGCCCTCTGTCCTACAGGGTCACTGTAATGCAGAATCAAATTACCAGCAGCGATTTTTTTTTTTTTGCTTTTAATACTGCAGCAGTCTCAGAGTTCATGACAGGTGCAAGGTCCCAGTGGGTGTAGGAAATTGGAGAGGGTCCTAGATGGGTATGGTAGCAAGGAGGAAACATTTTCTATGCAAGTCTTTATGGAGAGTTGTCCGAAGCTGTCTCAGAAAAAGTAAATCTACATATACAAGGCAGAAGCAATCAGTGACTTGTGATTTTTGTTTTCATTCTGCATCTCCTTAGAAAGCTTTGTATCTGTATATTTAAAGTTGATTTTCAAGATAAAATTCGTCCTCCCTTACCCTACCCCAAATTGTCAGTCCCTGGCTTGACCCTTGTCTAGCTGTGGGGCTCTCTCAGCAAGCTGCTTAACTTCTGCATCTCATTTTCCTTATTGTAAAAATCAGAATGGCACTTCAGTCACTAGGCTGTGTAAGCGCTCAAGGAAATTACATCATCTCTTGAATTCTATGCACACACCTCAAACACAAGAAGAGTTTAATAAACGTTAGCTAGTATTATGGATAGTATTATAAGGGCAACCCCTCAAAGAGTTTATCGGTCTGTGCTGGAAATAAAGGCAGATATTTACTAGGTAGAAAAGTAGAACCCACACAGTGTGTTTTGTTGGGTCCTGTTGAGTTGGACCATCACAGGGACCCCGTGCACAACAGAACCAAGCAATGCCCAGGCTGGCCCAACTGCTGGGGATGTTTGGGCTCATTGTTGCAGCCGCTGTGCCAATCCATCTCCCTAAGTGTCTTCCTCACTTTGGATGGCCCTCTACCAAACATCATGTCCTTTTCCAGGCACAGAGCACTGCAGCCGTTAAGAATCTGGGCTGTTTCGATCCTAGTTGTGTAACTCACTTGTTGTGTGACCTTAAGCCAATTAGGTAACCTCTCTGAGTCTCAGATTCCTCACTTGTAAGAGGGGGACACTTTTACTACCTGAAAAGGTTGTTTCAGTAGCACAGCATCTGGCATATGGACGGTTTTCCATTTTTAAGGTCTCTACATATTTAAGGATGTCATGGTTTATCAAGGGTCAATGAGAAAGAGAAGGACCCTCAAGGAGCTGAATGACACAATGGCAGCAACAATGGGCTCAAACTAAGAGATCCCCTACAAATTGGACATGACTGGATGGCACACAACAACAACAACAACAATGACAACAGCAACAACAATAAATTTAAGCAATCCATGTGAGGTCCAAATGAGTAAGTACTGACTACTAACTGAAAGGCGGATGGTTCAAATCAGCTTCAAAGATCGAGGACCTGCCTATGAAAGTACATAGTTTTGAAAACTCTATCAGTTGACAAGACATCAATAAGGATGGTTCTTCTGACTATAGTATTTATAACACTCACCAGATAACTGAGTCTAAACCAAACCAAATCCACTGTCATCAAGTCGATTCCAGCTCATAGCAGACCTGAAGGACAGAGTAGAATTGCTCTATGATGTCGCCAACACTTTACAAGAGAAGACAGCACCAGCATTCTTCTGTGGAACAGCTAGTGGATTTGAACTATAGACCTTGAAGTCAGCAGACTAATACTTATCACACAGCACTCCAGGGCTAGGTAGGGACTCTGCAAATGCAAGATGCTTGTGGTCCATGAAAGGGACTGGGTAGCTTGTTAAGAATGTAGAATATCAAGGAACAAAAATCACATCATTTTGAATGAGGGGGAAGTGCAGCGTGGGGGACCCAAAGTCCATTTGTGGGGCAATTGGACATCCTCTTACAGAGGGGTCACTGGGAGGAGACAAGCCAGGCAGGGTGCAGTGTAGCAACAATGAAGCATACAACTTTCCTCTAGTTCCTTTTTTCCCCCTTTCCCCAAGTTCTTAAACGCTTCCTTCCCCCAACTATCTTGATCCTAAATCTACCTTGCAAATCCAGCTGGACTGGAAGAGGTACACTGGTACAGATGGGAATTGGAAGTGCAGGGAATCCAGGACAGATGAATCCCTCAGGACCAGTAGTGAGAGTGAAGATACTGGGAGGGTGGAGGGAAGGTGGGGTAGAAAGGGGGAGGCAATTACAAGGATCTACATATAACCTCGTATCTGGAGGATGGACAGTGGAGGAGTGGGAGAAGGGAGATGTCAGACAGTGTAAGACATGACAAAATAATAATAATTTATTAATTATCAAGGATTCATGAGGTGAGGGGAGTGGGGGGGGGCATGAGGAACTGATGTCAAGGGCTCAAGAAGAAAGCAAATGTTTTGAGAATGATGATGGCAGAAGCCGTTCAAAGGTGCTTGACATAATGTATGTATGTATGGATTGTGATAAGTGTTGTACGAGCCCCCAATAAAATGATTTATTTTAAAAAGAATGTAGTTTAGGCACGTGGCCTGCATGTGCTATGTGACCATGCAAATGAAGTGTATGGAGCTCATGTGGGGATTCGTCAGTTTACATCTTGCTAGGCTTAAAATGAACCATCCCAGAAGTGAAATGAGGGAGCCTTACGACTATCAAGAAAGAAGCTAGTAAGAACATGTCCTTTGGACCTAGGGTTCCTGTATTGGGAACCTCTTGATCCAGGAGACAAAGAGCTGCCATAATGAACATAGTAAAATATGGTGCTGAGAGACAAGAGAAACAGCCCCAGAGAAATGGTGACAGCGGGGGCAGCAGAACTAAGAGAGCAGCATGAGACAGAGGGGCCAGCTTCCCAGACGATGGATTGAGGAAGCAGAATGTCTTTGGGCAGGAGGCTTGATGGTGGAGAGGTGTGCCTCTGGGTACTTAAATGGCAGTGCTAAAAGGACTTAGCAATGGGTGCTGGAACAGGGACTTAGATGAAGTAACTCTTGTATTTGACAATAATTCTGTAATGAGGGTGCCGGTCACCTGGACAGATCTGTGGGCTGGGAGGGTACCTGAGGGCTGTGTTCGGTCGTCGGTCAGTGGGAGCTGTGCCCAGCCAGGGTTCTTCTGTGCCATTCACCTGACTTCTTCACAGGGTCTCTCCATATGGCCTCTTTCACAGGCGTGCTTTTTACACGACAGCGCAGGGCTCCCAAGTGAGCAAAAGCAGAAGCTTCCAGTCATTCTTAAAACATCAACCGGAAACTGGCCCAGGATGAAATTTGCCACATTTAGGTTAGCCATCACTTAAAAGGAAACAATAGAAACAGAGAAGTAGGTCTGACTGAGGAAGGAATATTCATTGAATATCCATTCTGAGTCAGAGTCTTTTTTAAAAAAAAAATCATTTTATTGGGGGCTCATCTAACTCTTATCATGACCAATACATACATCAGTTGTATGCAGTCCACATTTGCACATTTGTTGTCATCATCATTGTTGAAACATCCTCCTTCCGCCTAGGCCCCTGGTATCAGCTCCCCATCTTTCCCCTCCCTCCCTTCTACGCCCCCATGAATCCTTAATAATTTACAAATTGTCATTATTTTGTCATGTTGTACACTGTCCGATGTGTTCCTTCACCAACTTTTCTGTTGTCTGTACCCCAGGGAGGTTATATGTAGATCCCTGCAATTGGTTCCCTCTTTCTATTCCATCTTCCCTTAACCCTCCTGGTATTACCACTCGCCAATGGTCCTGAAGAGACCTGGATTCTGTCCTGAATTCCCCATGTTTCTGGTTCCTATCCGTACTCGTGTACGTTCTCTGGTCTAGCTGTGTTTGTAAGGTGGAATTAGGATCATGATAGTGGGTGAGAGAAAGCATCTAAAAACTAGAGGAAAGTTGCATATTTCATTTTTGCTACACTGTATTTTGACTCTGAGCCAGGGTCTTTCATATATGTTTCCTCATCTCACATTCTCAAGAATTCTGTAAGAGAGGCTCTATTTTGAGGAGGAACTCCTAAAGATGAAGTAGTTTGTTTGCAGTCAGTAGCTTGTCAATGATAAAGCTAGGTTTCCAACCCAGTACAACAGTCCCACCCAGTGCATTTATTATGGTGTGGTTTATGTGTCAGAGCTTGGTAAAGGCTTTCTTCACATTTTCACATTACATTTTTGCAACAACTTCATGGAATAGTGTTATTTTGTCCACTTTATACATAAGGAATCTGGGACTTATAAAGTTGCTTGAAACACAAGTACCAAGTGACAGGACTGTTGTTGTCCTCTCTTCCTGATAGCATTTCCCCTGAAGCCATAACTGGAAGCATCAGGACACGGGTGACCGAGACACAGACGCCAAGGGAGGAGTAGCCTTTGGTAGGAGTGGTGGTGGATTTTGGTGTGAGGAAGGTTTATTGGCTTAATTGGGAATGGCATGCTTATAGGCTTATACATGATAATCCGTAAACAGGTGGACATGCTTTAGCTAAAAGTTCAGTAATTTGCTTACCCATAGATCATGAGGATCCTGAAGAAACTTCCAGCTATGAAGGCCCAATTTAAGAAGTTGCAAGGTATTGATTATGTCTAACATGAAACCTACTGATGATCTCAGTCTTACACTGGGGTTCAGTCTGCTGAGATCCCTTAGGCTGGGTCTCTCCATATAGTTTGGTACCTTCCTGTGGAAGGCTGATGCCAGTAGAATTGATTTCCACCATGCGTTAGTTACATAATCTGTTGTCAATTTGAGACTGTGGAAGGCTGATGCCAGTAGACCTGATTTCCACCATGCGTTAGTTACATAATCTGTTGTCAATTTGAGACTTAAGAGTGAAGGGGTGGAGTTTGGCCTGTTAATCAGGTTGCAGCCTGATGACCTCATTTTGGAGCCACTCAGGAGGTAAATCTCTCCCTGGAGGTGGGACACTCACACAACTCCCTGCACGGAATTCCTGTAGACAAGCCACATGGAGATACCCAAGAGCTGAAGGAACCACATGGAGACTCCTGCCACGCTGAGATGCTTCCACTGTCACTGGATCCGTAAGACTTTCCACCCACTGCCCCGGGATCTTCCTGCATTCGGCATCCTTGCTTGTGCTGCGTGAGTCTGAAAATTTATAGACTGCCTTATGGACTTGATCTGTACAGGGTTGGGATGTTTTCTCAATCTTCAATAGCTTTTGTATATGAAGCGCTTTATTAGACATATATGCGTGTCTGTGAACTTGTTTCTCTAGTCCACGCGGACAAACACACACCCTGTTCTCGAAACTTGTCATCCTGCTCCTCTTCACCATCCTCCTGCCAGTTTTTGGAGTCATTTCACCTGAAGAGCTTGGAATGCCACCTCATCTCAGGAGTTGCATCAAACCCATAGGTAAATAATGCCTTTGTACTTTCCTGATCTCATAACAGTCGAACTGTGACTCAGTAACATTCTTCCAGTCTCCTGAGAGTCAGCGTTACAGTTACATATGTGCAAGCAAGGGGTTAGTCACGCAAACAGTACGGGTTGCTAAGCAACAAGATACACATTTAGTCAGGCACGGCAATGTTGCTGTTAGCCGTCAGAGCCAGTAATGTATTGGGGGGTGGGAGTGGGGAAGCGGGAAGGAGGCTTTGTTTTTCAACCCCATAGTCTCATTCCTCTTTTCTATTTTTTTGGGGGGAGGGATGAATTGTACACCTTAAGATCAAGAGGGAAATAATGGGATGAGTGAAAAAGGGGGAAGCAACTGGTGAGCTGTTTGGTTCTAAGCAAATCAGACAGGTGTCTCAACTCTCTGAACTTTAGTTCTACAGTATGTGTGCAAACTACGTGTATTATGTGTGTGGATATAGTCATGCACACATGTATATGTGAACACATGTGTGTGCATGTATACACAGGACATATTTCTTTAAAAAATAATTTTTGGGGGGACTCTTACAACTTTTATCACAATCCATACATCCACCCATTGTGTGAAGCACATTTGCATATAGGTTGTCATCATCATTTTCAAAACATTTTGTTTTTACTTGAGCCTTTGATATCGGGTCCTCACTTCCCCCCACTCCCTCCCTCATGATCCCTTGATCATTTATTAATTACTATTTTTCTCATGTCTGACACTGCCTGCTCTCTCCCTTCACCCACTTGACACAGGGCATATTTCAACTCTACGCTCCCTCCCCTCCACCCCAAGCTACCAAGATTGGGTTAGGCCTCTATCTCCTTGCGTGGATATTTGTTGTTGCTTCTGGCGGTGTAGGTGGATTGTGCTTGACATCAGCCCTACGTCTTTGGTGAGATTTACTTGACCATCTCCTAAACTAGACTGTGAACTTTTGAGGACCAGAAGCCATTTGCCTTCCTATGGCTTCTCGCTGGTGCCAAGCTCCTGGTAGGCACACAAAACAATTTGAATGAGCCAATGAACACTTTAAACCCGTGACACAATTATTTCATCTTCCCCCCCGGAACACAAAAGGCATATTTCTCTTGTTGATATTAATACCTCTCTGGTAGTAGAGCTACTATTAGCATTTAAATCACAAGGGATTTACGACAGAACCAAGCCACCAAAGAAGAAAACACGCACCACTGCACAATGCCGGAGCAGACATTACTAATCGATCATGGCACTTTCTTCAAGGGTCCAAATACGGCTGAGAATCTTCAATGCTGTCTTCCAGGCAGCCAACTTGATGTTAAGTGGAGTGCCCTGTAAGAGAAAACTTTCATGCCATCATAGTGTAAAGAGAAAACACAATCTCCCCCACCAAGCCCCACCTTGCTTAACCAGGCGCTCTCTCATTATTTCAAACAGCTCTCATTATTTCTGTACTTCAACTAGCATCAGGCATATCATATCAATCTCCAGCCTAAGCTCATAATGCTTTTTCCTTCCCTTCTACCCAAGTAGTGCGCTCTTCATGTGTCAGTGCAGCTCTCCACTTCAAACAGAGGCAATTTTTCTTTAACCTTGACACATATAATCTTTTCTCATGTTGCCAAATGCATACTGTGTTCTCCCCACATCTCCAATTATAATCAGTCTTACTTATCTCCCTGAGGTTCCTTTTCTTACTCCATCATACTGACATTTAATTTATTATCTCTCTCCATAATATTTTAAGCTAAACATTTTGGGTCTTTTCAAGACCTGGCATGAGGCTCCATCAGTTCCCAAATGATACGAATGCACCCTTCCTGCCATGCCCACCTCCACGTTCAACCCTGGCCCCATTAAGCAGACTGTTCCATCTCTATGTGGTTCTGACTGACCATATACCAACACTTTGTCTCAGGGCCAAGTTGGAAGGATTCACAAGCTTTTGACCTTTGCCTTCCCGACACAGTGACTTCAATGGCAATGTGAAAGATAACAGACACCGTTTCCAACACAGACAGCTTAGTCACCAGTCTGCACACTCCTTCTTTGTCTTCCACATGGAGAACACACCAGCTGCTTCCCCACAATGCTTGCTCCTGCTCTGTGCCACTTAACCTCCTTAGCCTTGGAGAATTGACAGTGTGCACATAATTTATCAAGCTGTTGTCTTTCTTGAGACTCATGGGTCCCTGATATTAAGCAGCCATTTAGGCGGGGTGGTGCACTGGATTGCTGAAACCTGCTCCTGAGAGCAAGCATACTTTTGATGGCACAAGATTCAGCAGTTTGACTAGGAAGGCTGGCCCAGTTTCTGGGTAGTTATTATTTTCTTTGTTAAGGTAACATGATAAGGTCTTTGGAATTGATTGATAGAGTACTGTGGCCATTTGTAATGACATGTAGATGGTAGGATAATCAGACTTTGCTAGAAATGTCTTTTATGGCTAGCAGCGGAGATCTAGGCTGTAAGGCTCATTCATCTGACATCACAGTTCAAAAGTATATGCCTTCATATTTTTGGAAGTAGAATTGGGGCCATGAGAGGCACAGGGTGGACTTGTGTGGAAGACATCAAAATGGGCCAACTCATTGGGGATTGACCTCAGCTGAGCTGTTTACCTGTTGCTGTACTTGGACCCCCTTGTTGATGTCCATACAGGGTCCCTGTGTCCAGTTTTGGGCCATGTGTTTTCTTCCTTCTTCTAGGTTGTGTGCCTAGAGCTTTGCCTTGAGAATCCCAGAGATCATGAATCCATCCTTCTGTTTCCTCACATATCAACCACACCCAGAGTCTCTGCCGTCCAGTTGATTCTTATTCAGAGTGACCCTCCAGAACAGGGTAGAATGGGCCCTGTGAGTTCCAGAGACTGTAACTTTTCATCTTTGCCCTTAAAGTGGCTGGTCGTTTCAAACTTCTGAATTTACACTTAGCAGCTCGATGCATTACCCACCAAACCAGAGTTCCTGGAATATCTGTCATAGGTAAATGAATTTTGGGGAAAAAAATGAAACAAAATAAAATAAAACCATTTTAGAGGGTTTATAAAATAAAACCCTTCATATTTTCAACGATTAGAAAGAGGGGATGAATACTCTTTGAAATAAAAAGAATTTCTAGCATTCAAAAATTTTTGCCAGGCTGAGCCCCGGTGACGTAGTGTTTGTGTGCGGGACTGTGGCCCACTGGGATGGAGGTTCAATTCCAGCTCACAGGAGCAAAGGCTGGGCCTCCTACTCTCACCACCAGAAGGCAGTGATGCCTAAAAAAAACTGAAAAAAAATTTTTTTGCCTGCCATTTCATATCTGATTCCCTTGTAAGCTTCACTTTTCTCACACAAGGATGAAAGAAAACAGAACTGTTTTTAACTACTTGAATATAAATATACTCAAATATACTAAACTAGTGGTTCAGGGAGGAGCTCTTGTGACAGAGTGATTACCAGCTGGGTTGCTAACTGCCAGGTTGGCAGTTCAAAACCATCAGTCACTCCTCCGGGGAAAGACAGACTTTCTACTCCTGTAAAGAGTTATCATCTGAATGCTATAAGAACTGTAAGAGCCTCCAATAAAATGATTAAAAATAAAATAAAATGTGAGAGTAAAGATGTGGGGGGTAAAGAAAAGAGTTATAATCTTGGAAATCCCTAGGGACAGTTCTGCCCTGTCCTCTAGGGGCACAAATGAGTTGGCATTGGCTCAATGGCAGCACACCCAGGAGGTCCTCGGAGGTGCAAACAGTTTGTACTTGACTGCTAGCCCCAAACTAATCTCGGAAAGACCAGGGGATCTACTCCTGCCAAAGTACAGCTAAGAAAACCCTCGAGCAATTCCACACTGTAACACAAGGGTTCTCAACCTTCCTAATGCCGTGACCCTTTCATACAGTTCCTCATGTGTGGTGACCCCCCTCAACCATAAAGTTATTTTTGCTGCTATTTCATCACTGTCATTTTGCTACTATTATGAATTGGGTGACCCCTGTGAAAGGGTCATGTGACCCCCAAAGGGGTTGCGACCCACAGGTTGAGAACCACTGCTGTAACACCTATCATGACCGACTGTTGGAATTACCTTCATAGCAACCATACTTACCCACTGCTGTTCTGTAGACTTTCTGAGAATACAGACTTGTCAATTGTGATAGTTGGGTTTATTGTGACAACTTGTCTGCTAGGAACGTGGGGGCAGAGTTGGATCAGGTTGCAGCTTTATTGGAGGGCAACTGAGATAAATGAAGACTGCCGACATGCCCTATCTGTCTTGTTCCCTGGTGATCAGACCAGCAAGCTGCTGCTTTAGCTAGCTTTCTGCCTCCACCTGTGTGTTACACTACCTGTGGGCCAAGCCAACCTGTGGATCGTGTTGCTAGAGCTTGAGGTTCCTTTACCACACTGCTGGTGCCTATATTGTTTGAGCTTGAGGCTGGCGGCTTTTGTCGTCATGCTTGAGTGTCAGATCCCGATCCTGTTGGAGCCTGCTTCGCTAAGTTGCTGGGCTACTAACAGTTGTTGACATACCCTGCTGTGTGCCGGCAGACTCTGCCTGCCTTCCTTGAGGGAAGACTCTGATGTCTTTTACTTTGTCCTGGGACCCAGCAGCCCACGTGGAATTGAAGGACTTCCAGTCTACGTCCATACCACCCTGAATGCGCCCGATCTCATCTGAAGGACGTCCAATATATAAATTGTTCCATGAAAGTGAACTGAACTGAACTCTGTACTATTGTGAGGCCTAATTATCTGTTATATTTCTTCTCACTGTATAAACCTGTCCATATAAATATATAATCATAAGTGTCCTGGTTTTGTTTTTCTAGAGAACCCTGCTTAACACACCAACTCAACTTTGGTCATCTTTCCCTGCCTCCTCCTTTGGAGACAGTGTTG
The DNA here is from genome assembly GCA_004026705.1 of Nesogale talazaci. NCBI lineage: Eukaryota > Metazoa > Chordata > Mammalia > Afrosoricida > Tenrecidae > Nesogale > Nesogale talazaci. The sequence continues at coordinate 4,768 of PVJH01019138.1, read as the reverse complement.
AGGAGGGAAAAAAATGGATCAAAATAATGTGGTTCACAGAAAGGCAGGTGTGGATCTCTCCCTGCTTTGCCGACTTGAGTGACAACAGGACCGGACTCTTTAAAAATGGTTCCCTTAGTCAGAGGAGGTCATGCTGAGAGAACAGAATGCTTCCTAAATGGCTTTGACCGATGATAGCCATTATCTCTAACACAATTACAATGTTGGTGCTTGCCGTTTAGAAGAAAACTGGCAAAGACAAGTCCATGCTAGGCAGATGCCCAAGGCGCAAAGTCAAGGCCAATATCTTCTGAAGATAGACAGCCTTTAACTTCCATCATTAACAGTCCCCAAAGCTGCTTCCAAGACATCATTTCTGCTGCTGCTCTGGCACAGGACCTGACCAATTACAAAGCAGGCCCTGGTGGGATGTTTCGCTCGCAGCCTCAAACGATGGAAGGGTTGCTCATACTTAGGTTGTGTTTCAGAGCACACTGCCAACCATCTGATATTTGCACTAAACAGTGTTCCTGAGAGAAATCTCAGTGGGGACACTTCACTAGTGTGGCAGATTGTGGGGAGGCCTCTTGGCTGCAGGGAATGGGGGTTTGGGTTCTCCCTCTGGAGTGGGAGGCAGAGGCATGAAGAATAATCCCTCCCTCTTTGGATGTCTGCTATTCTCCATCTCCCTTGCAGCCTCACATGGGCGTCTGCTGGTCCAGGCTTTGAGGCAGGAAGACAGCACTCATCAGGGTTTACGACCAGTAAGGAATGACCTTAATGAAAAAAAGATACTTTTTGGTCTTTTTCCTATTACGTGGGTTCAGGAAAACAAAACAAAGCAATAGGTTCTCAGAGAAAGGACCCCTCTTAGGGAATGTGGGGTTCCTGAAGGACGAAGGCCTTTCTGAGATGGGAAAGGAGCTTTAGAAGATACCATTCTCATTGCTTGGAGGCAGAAAGCCCTCTCTCCCTCCTGCAGAGCAGCTGGTGGTTTCAAACCACTGACTTGGAATCCTGTGGGACAGTCCTCTGTTTTATAGCTTCCCCACGAGTGTGAATCAACGGGATGGAGATGTGTGGGACTTTGGGTTATTTTTTGGTATGTGCAGGTAGCATGTTAGAATTTTAAGGGAGAAGAAGAATACATTTAGCTTCTTGAAAAACCCAATGCCTAATAACACAGTCCTGACAAAGAGTTGGTGCTCGATAAATATCTATCTGTTGATCAAATCAAGGAAGATTCAAGCACAGTGCAATGATGACTTTGTGAAGCATGTGTGATGCTAACAGACTGGGATTTCTGTGTTGGGTTTGCAGGACTCTGGGGCCCAGTCCCAGTCATGGGTGGCATTCTTCTCCCACTGCAGCATGGTGCTGCTTTGCAATGTCCCATCGGAGGCAAAGTGAACAGTAGCATCCACTTGCAACAAATTGAGTTCAAGGTCACCATCAAGACCTTTGGAGCATTCCATGCTCATTCATCCCCCCTCCTGGGACATGGGAGGCAAAGGGAACAGAAAAGAGAGGAAGGGGTACTCGGTTTTATAGGTCTGATGACTAGGTTTTTGTTTTTTTTGGTGGAATCAAAGCAACTTGTAGGAACAAAGTTTCATTGCCTACAGACCTTGTTCACCAACCTTTTCTCATTTGTTTCCCTCAAGACCCTGTGGAGCTTCTGAGAACACAGATCAGGCACCCAAGTCCAGCTCAGCCGTCTTCTTTCCTGCATGCTCTGAATTCTTGCAGCCCTGGCCATGCAGAGACAGGATGGTGCATGGTTTATCCCAGCATCCCCAGAAACCTTTCCAACAATGCATCCTCCAGCAGAGCTTCCATTAGGATTCTGGGAGCCCCTCACAGCCCTCATTCCCCTCAGGAGATGTTCTGTGCGCAGGGACCATGACTCATGAGCTACAGAAAGTTCTTGGCATCCTCCTCTGCCCACTGAAAGAAAATGAATGCCCCAGACGCTGCGTTAGGTGAAGGAAAAGGACACGGGCAATGTCAACAAAGATCTCTGCTGAAAACACCTGGGGTGCATGGGAAAGACTTGGTCCTGGTTTGCCAGAGCCTGTGAGCCCTGCACAGAGTTGTAGGTCAGGCAGAATCTTGATCGGGGTATTAGCTATTCCTCCATTTCCTCATGTCCTCCTATGTCTGCCAGGTGTGCCAGACTTTGTACACCCACTGGACTTCTTGTCTCAACTGGTCTTCCTCAATGTGCTAGTTTCCTCACATCAAATCATCAACAGCCCTTTGGTGTGCACGAAATGTATGTAAACAAGCATTGTGCAAGAAAATATCTGGTTACACCAAACTACATATAGCCTTGCAAGGGCTTCTTTTTCAAGGCGATGGCACTATCAGGTAAGCATTGGATGGTTAACCACAAGGTCGGTAGTTCAAACCCACCAGATGCTCCTTGGGAGAAAGGAAAGGATATTTGACTGTGTAAAGACCTATAGCCTCTGAAACCCTAAAGAGGGTCACTATGAACCTGAATAGACTAGATGGCAGTGGGTTTTAAAAAGTCAATTTTTTATTAGTGAACTACTATGTAGTAGATAGGAGTCCTGGTGATGAATGTGCTTACATGCTGGCCTGTTTACCACAGGTCAGGAGTTGGAAACCACCAGCCGCTCTGCGGGGGAAAGACGAGACTTCCTATTCCCCCAAAGAGCTACATCTCAGAATCTCACAGAGGCAGCTCTAGCCTGTCTTCAAGGGTCACTGTCAGTCAGACTCCATTGTGGGATGATGTGCTTGCACTTTGGTGATGCAGGGATTAAAGAGCTCTGCTGTGTACCCAAAGATCAGGAGATTCAAAGCAACAGTTGCTAACAGGAGAAAGATGTGGCAGTTTGCTTCCCCAAAGATTTCTGTCTCGGAAACCCTGTGGGTCAGTTCTCCTCTGTTCTGTCCGACATCTCCCTGCCCCTCTTTTCTGTTGTCTATCTCCCAGGGAGGAGGTTATATGTAGATTCTTGTAATCACTTCCCCTTCTCTACTTTTTAACCAATTTTTAAGTTTTTCCAGTTAAAAAAACAGTCAAGGGGAAATACAGGTGGGTTAATCCCCCAGTAAACCCCACAGACCAGGGATGGAAGTGCACTTGGTTTCATGCAGAGTGCATTGGAAAGTGGATTACTGAATGATTGCGGATGCAATTATGTCGAAATTCAGCACCTTGGATTGAAAAAAGAACAAAATCCAGCACTGTCTCATTTGATCTCTTTTGGCCCACTTAAAATTTGTTCTAGTTTTTAAATATTTTCTACTTTCTTTACATTGAAACTTTTCTCGGTTTTACTTTGTTATTGTTACTCATTTTTGCATTTGGTGTGTGTGTGTGTGTGTGTGTGTGTATGTTTTTTGGTAGATGAAATTCAGGATAGATAAAACTATGGATATGGTAATTGGTTTATGATTTCTCAAGGGAGTGGCAGGGGAGGATTGGGGAAATGCAGAGCTAATACCAGTGAGAACAAGAAAGAAGAAAACATCCTAAAATTGATTGCAGTGATGATTGTACAACTTTTCTTGATATAATTGAACTATTGAATTATTTGATATGTGGGTCATGTGCCAATACAACAATTACGAAATGGCCTAACCAATTACCTCACTCACTAACTCATAGAACAAGGTGTTTGGAGTTGATGGTTGCAGGGCTGGTTAACAGTGAACTGGATGACCTGATCCCTTCCATCCTTCTTCTCGGGAACCCTTGGCACATTGGCTCATTCTTGGGACCGTCTCTTCAGGATCAGAAGAGGGATGCTCCTGCAGTCAGCAACAAGGTTGGAGGAGTCCTCTTGCTGAAGAAAAGCACCTCTCTTTCTCTCGCTCTCCTTTTCTGTGTGAGGGAACACCCTTCCTGGAAGTTCCTGGACAAACTCCCTTCCTGAGCAGCATTTCCTTCAGGACTTTCAGGCCAGACATGGGTCCCAGGCCAGTGATTGATCCCCAAGAGGCAGATCCACGTCTCTGGTCCTTTCACCAACGCATGGGCACAAGCGGCAAACTCCACTGCCTCCCCCTCACCGACATCAAGGTGGCCTCAATTCCTCCTCTTCCTCCCACATCGGTACCCCACCCCACCCCCAAAATCACGGTCTTGTCTTCATGGTTCTTCTGGTTTTTCACAGCCGGAGCTTCTGAAACTCGCCAGAGGATTGCCGCGCAAGCAGAGGGATGTGAGCTCTCCCAAAGACCAGGCAGCGGCCATCGGCAGAAACAGCTGCTAGACATTTCTCCTTTTGTTAAAGTAGAAAGTTGACATTCTTCCCCAGGGTAAGCCCATGCTTCCTTTTTGTATAAAGGGCATTAAAGGATTGTCATTCCCTGAAATTGATGCGTGGAGAGATAGGCACAGTGTTCCCTGCAGCTTCGATGCAAGCAGCATAGAAAGACCCCAGACGGAGAAACTGCAAAGCAAACACTCAATACATGTTGCTTAGAACACATGGCAGCGTTCACCCCAAACCTTCCTGAAAAGTGGAGGGACTCCAACAAACAGTGGCTCCCCTGATTCCGAGGATCCCTGTTCCTTGGAGGGAGGGGATGGGTTGGGGAAACAGGAAGGCCTTTATCAGGACAGAGACAGGCTGGGCACTGGCACCTGTGGACTGGGGGTTCCTGACCAGAATACCCCCAATCGTCTTGACTCCACATCCCAGGGGAGGATCAAAGGCAAGCTCTCTTACATAGTCTGTGCACTGGGGAACCTCTGTGTCTTGAAGCGGGCTCAGTAGCCTGTGGGGGATGGAGTTATCTGAGGGGGGGG
>PVJH01019137.1:0-43532 GCA_004026705.1 Nesogale talazaci | reverse complement strand
GTGGGCATCACTGTCCTCTGGTGGTCGTGGGCGCTACCCAGTGCTGCTCCTGAGAGCCGCCGCTGGATTTGAACCGCCAAGCCCGCGGGCCGCAGTCCCGCACTCAACCACTGATGCCACCGGGGCTCAGCCCTGAGAATGAACAATTTCTAGTTCTAATGTACACAATTAGAACATCTCTGTCATTGTCCTTCATTCATGCTTAACAGGTTGGTTACTGGGCAGTTTCTTTTATCTTCTAAATAAGTAAGATGTCTTACAAAGTTGAGGTTTCCAAAAAAAAAAAAAAAAAAAAAAAAACCAGATGTGTTTAGAAATGTTGAAAGGTTTGCCATTTTTGTCAAAGGCCTAAGTGAATTTTAATTGCTTCGGTGATTTTAAGAATGGTGAGTGCTTAAAAAAGACCAGTATTTAGAATTCTTCCACCAAGATGTTTACTACTAACTCAACTCTGAAGTTCAATTCACAGTGATGCTAGAAAAAGGTGGGGGCTAAGAGCCACCCGAGAATTGGTATTGATGTGCTGGATGCAGTTCTTTTGCGTGTAGGCACCGCCAACCAAGAACTAGTCATAAATTATTAAGGAACTCTTGAACAAGAGCCAAGATGAACATTTAGTCCAGATTTTATTTCCCAGGGAAATCCCAATCCTTAATTATTTCTTTTATATCAACTGCAACTTCCATTACTAAGTCAGAGTTAGGACAACATTTGGCAGATGAGAAAGATGTATGTGCCCTACTGAGCTCTTAATTTTCTGGATATTCCCAAATATGTCATTTCTTTTCAGACAACATGTCTTATCTTTGGCGGTTGTACTCAACCTACATTTGATATATTACATATTTGGATTTCAGTCAACTGTCCAACTTCTCACAGCTCTATACACCAGATACAGTATCACCTTCTCCTTGCCCCGTGAGTCTGAATCCTGATCGCTCTGTCTACCCTTGGCAACCGGGAGATAAACACCCAGGCCAAGGTCTATCCACTTGTAGCTGTAACATTCATCACTCAGAGCCAACAGATGCCTAGTGACCCCAAGCCTGAAAACAGTGAGAGGTTGTCAACTTGTCAAAGTCAACAACCTCCCTTGTGATTCATAAGCACTACATTATTATTAAAAGCCATGAAACCTAGCAGAAAACCAGAAACCACTGTGGAATCAAAAAACAATTATAGTCATACAACAGACGAAATGAAGCCCTTAAAAAAGATCAATCTATATGGAACATTAATGTATGAAAATAATCAAAATTATACACAATATACTTTCAATTGTATTTAAAATATAAATAGAAAAATGGATAAAGTTCAGCTTTTAAATGGTGGGTTAAGAGGTCAATACCACACAACATAGTATTTTGTGAGGGGTCTTTAAAAAGTTTATGGAATATTTGTATTATAAAAAGAATTACAGGGCTGAGCCCCGGTGGCGTCGTGGTTGAGTGCGGCCCAGAGCTGGCGGTTCAAATCCAGCAGCAGCTCTCTAGGAGTAAGGTTGGGCCTCCTACTCCTACCAGAGGGCAGTGATGCTCCCCACCCCCCCACCCCCCAAAAAAAGAATTATGATATTTCCAGTTTGGGGTTTTTTTTGCACCAAAATGAACTTGTATGAAGTTTTTATAACATGCCAGAACAGGATCAAGCTTGAGGCACGATGATAGATAATTAGCTTGAAAAGTGCCCCTGTGGGCTGAGCCCCGGTGGCATAAGTGGCTGAGTGCGGGACTGTGGCCTGGGGGCTTAGCAGTTCAAATCCAGCGGCGGCTCTCAGGAGCAGCACTGGGTAGCGCCCACGACCACCAGAGGCAGTGATGCCAAAAAAAAAAAAAAAAGAGCCCCTATGAGAGTGACTATTTGCAAAAATTGAAACAAGAACAGACATCAGATTTATGGTGAAGCTTGGATAGAAGAATGGTGAGGTCACGGACGCTTTACGAAAAGTTTATGGGGACAGTGTCCCAAAGAAAACAGCAATTTACAAATGAATAGCTTATTTTAAGAACAATGGAGGCAACGTTGAAGATTTAAGTCTGCAGCAACAGACCATCCATGCTTAACTTGTAAGGAAACAATCTTGTTTGTACTTGAAGAGGACTAACGATTAACAGCAGGAGCAATTGTCAACACTACAGACCTCTCAATTTGTTCAGCTTACAGGATTCCGATAGAAAATTGTACAATTAAAGCTAAGCACACTTTCTGCTCAATATATCCCCATACCAGAGGCAGACAAGAGCTTTCAAATACACTGAAGCATTTCTTACAAAGAATTGTTAACAAGAGGTAAAACATGCCTTTACCAATATAATCCTGCTGACCTATCACAATCAAAGGAACGGAGCAATGGCCGCCAAGTGGTGGAAGTAGTGAGTCAAAGCAAATCTTTCCAGCGCAAAGGTGTGCCAACAGATCTTTAGGCGCTCAAGGCATTCTGCTTGACTTTCTGAAGAGCCAAAGAACCGTAACTTCCGTTCTCCTTTCGCTGTTCACCTCTTCCCTTCTCCCTATCACTTACGTACAAGGAGGGTTGGACTGCAACCATGAGCACCGAGAGAAAGGTCCAGGGCCTTTTCAAGACAGGAACCAAGCTTCCAGAGACCAGCCACTAAAATCTGTATGACACTTTTAATGTCACACCACACTTCATAATTCGTAAATTATGTGTATGAGGGGAAATATTCTGAAAGAGTTAAAGGAGGAAAGAACTACTGGGTTATATAACATGTAAATTACGTGCTAATAAAACTGCTGGAAGCAGGGAGGGGAGAGACTATGATGAAAGTCTTTGTTTTTTTGTTTTGAATGGAGAGAAGTGACCAAAAAGCAGTTAAAAGTGAAAGCAAGAAAAAGGAACATTAAAGAAGCAGACGTTCTAGGCAGTGAACTGGTGGCTCTCTGCTCTTGACTCTCAACAAGTAAGAAATATGCCTTGCTCGCACGGTCACTTTTCTGCTCCTTGAGGGAAAGTGAGAGCAGAGCTGACGGAAAAGGGCAGCAAAGCTAAGGAAGGCAGGCAGCAGACGGGCTTTCTCAGGACACTGCAAACCAAAGTGCCCTTTCCAATTTCAAAGGTTGGTAGATAAATTGGCCTTTAGGAAGGCCTCAAAAAGTTTCTTTTATATAAGTACATTAAATCAGTTTTTAAAAAAATGCACGCGGTAAAAGCTTAATGTGATGAGTCCTCAAAGGTATGGTCTTGGGCACTAAGAGGGAAAAAGGCCAGCTCCCTCCCACCGAGAAGTCACAGTTTACATGCCTGCAATGCACACCACGATTCTGAGCCCTGACAAAAGCCTTTTCAATAAATTACGTACCAGCCAAGACCAAATGCTTTATGAGAAAAGCAATGATCTTTTAGTCACTAGGGTGCACATTAAAGAAGGAATGGTCAATTTCTAAATATTCAACAAGATTGCAAGCCATGAAATCCTTATTAAGAAACTGAAAATAGGTCTGGCCTTTCCTGGTTAAGGAAGCACACCAACCCCACACCTACCCACATATTTTCACTCCGTGATTGTTGATATGCATAAGTGTATGCTTCTTTGGGGATACCTCTCTGACACACTCTGGCAGGTCTAGGCCTACACAGGCATATTGCCTTCAAGCCTGAATTTACAGTATGGCGCACTTTGCTAAGTTGTTTTAGCATATGCTTTTCCAATCGTTTTGTGCCCTCTGTAAGAACACCAGGTAGGAAGAACAGATAAAGAAGAATTAAAAAGGATTACTGAAAAACACTTATGATTAAAATGATGGCAGAGGTCATATCTACCCTAAATATTTCAAAATAGAAGTATATAAACAATTGAACAGAAAAGAAAAGTTAGATGTGAGAAAGCACCTAAGAGCCATTTGTCATGTGTGGCAGTCATGTACTTGTTAATTTTGATTGAAATGTGGGGGTGGAGCCTAGCCTGTTAATCTGGAGATAGCCATTGAATAGCCAATGAGGCCTCTATGTGGGCATGGCTTTCTCCTGAGAATTCTGGGAAATCTCGTGATATTTCCCTTGTGAAGATGAGAAGCTATCTCGTAGTTGTTGGGAGTTCGTCTCAGAGACAATGAATCACAGACAAGATGGCAGCATCTGAGAAGCTGGAGGAGCCGGAGGAGAGGCCACATAGCTTTGCCCTGATGGAGCCAGACCTCTGAAGCTGGAGCAGCATGCTGTTGATGGACCCTGAGCCCTGGAAGCGAGGAGCCAAGGAGAAACCCCTGCCAGCGCTGGGATTCTGCACCCACTGACCTGTGACTTCGTGAGTTGCAAGGAGACTTTATAGACTGATTTTGAGCACATGGGTTAATATCATGGTTCTAAACATGGGAATTCTATTTGAATGCCTCAGGTTTGAAGATCTACTTGAAATGCATGGGTAAAGAAGAAGAAACTTCTTGATAACTTACCGTATATACTAGAGTATAAACCGGTCTGAATACCAGCTGAGGCACCTGATTTTACCACAAAAACGGCATTTAAAAATATGCTGGTAAAATTCGATTCATACACCAGTAAATATGGTAAGTCTTATGTAAAAGAGCAAGAGCACAGAGCTTTCATCTTTTCCTTCCAGACTGTGATTTGGTCAGATGAAGTTCAAGACACTGATCTCTTTAAATTAGACAAACCTCAAGAGATGGTTGCACATACAGTACAAAAATAAAACAGCAATTAACTTCGTAGATAAACTCTTTTATTATTCTTCTGCTCACTTACCCTGGATGACTCCATTTCCACGTTCCATTTGGGCCTGACAACATAATCTTTGTTTGAAGGCATTGGGACCCTTGCTCGAGCACAGAATCCAGGATCTCCAGGCCTCAGAGCCCTGAGAAAGGGAAATCATACTTCTTAGGTAGCCAAACACAAGTGGGACTTTTCACTGTTTATTCCCACCCATCAAATTCACTTGCCGACGTGCTTCAAACCTCTTCTACTCTTAGGGTAACATAAATGGTAGGAGATATATGTTAACAGTTTCTGTAACTTTTATTGAGGAAATAAAAATGTGACAAAATGCCACGTCCCATAAACCCAGTCTTAAAAATATGAACAATGAAGGGGCTATAAAATTTTGTGGAAAATGGAATTGAAAGATAATGGATTTTTCCCCACAGTTTTTGAAGTTCTCGTGTGTTAACTCAATTTTGTGTTCCTAGAGCCTAACACTTAGGCACCAACAAAATCTATATAAAATGAGTTATTCCCCAATTTTCTTTATCTCCCATACTACTCATCAATTATTTGTGCACTAGTAATGTTCAATAAGTGGTCAATTGAAGAACAACCCCCCAATGTGAACATATCCTTGACTGTAACATTATTTTCTTTGCTATTTTTCATAGAACAGTACAATCCAAGTAAAAATGTGAAACAAAAGCTTACTTCTCTTCTCCGGTCAACACCTTTTCCAGGTCTCTTCGGGGTGTCTGACCACCAGTGCTAAAAAAAAGGAAATCAAGAAAATATTAAAGTTTTAGAAATCTGTAACGAATAAAAATACCACAACCACAAAACCCCACTAAATTTAAATTTTCAATCTTTAAAAAGTACCACATAGGTTATATTTATATAACTAACATGTTTTATCACGAACACTATTTATAACTAGTAAGGTCTTCCCTCCTAGATACAACTGTATCTAGTACAGTGATACAAGTTGGGCCAATCATATAAATCTTCCATGACATTTGGAAAAGGAACTGAGAAAGAGAAAACTGTTCTTGGAATATAAGGAGCAACGTCTGAGAATGAGAGGCCACAATTAGCAAACTGACGTGGAGAGGGGAGTTGACAACATCGCAATTTAATCTAAAAAGATTACAGACAGGCATATTATCAAGCTAAGAGGAAAGGAAAAATGCGTTATCTTGCAAGTTTCCTAATGTTCAAAATAAATATCAAAAAAATGAGTCCGTGAAATAACAACGTCGATTCCATTACTCCTACCTGTTCCCTCATACCTGCTCATTCGTCGTCGCTGAGGCATTTGTTCCAGATCCCTCTGTTCCCTTTCTTCCCTCGTCATCCCTTTGTAGTTAGAGGTAAGGCCAAATATGGGCCGAGACCACTCATCTATAATAATTACACAGCGTATGAAACAGCTTTTCTCTCGCCAGTCTTTCACACAATCACAACCTCCAAGTATTAAATATTTTTGTTCTAGAAGATAACACAGCTCACTGATAATTTTAATATGCAAGGCATTGCCCCACTAAGAGCAGAGCAGGGACTCTCAAGGACCCCTGCATCTGTGACCCCTTCACTTCCACCAGAACTGACCCCACCCCTACATTCAGCATCACTGCTGTAGTTATCATGGAAATAAGGGGAATCATCTGTAAAAATAAAGGTTGAAAATTACTACATACAATAGCACAAGTCTTGCTTTTTCAATTAGCAGTTGAAAAAAATGCAGATATTGATAAAAAGTAAAGCTAAAATATCTCCCTGGATCTATAAAACATGCATTCCTTTAAAAGCATTTGACAATCTCAAAGTCTCACTAAAATAACATTTCCCATATTCAAATGTAGGAGATAAGTTTTCTATCTCATCTAAAAGATATAAAAATTCCTTTCCAGCATGGAAAAGTTAGAGGTGGATAATAAAGCAAACATGGTTTCATTCTTAAAAGTGAAGCCTCTTTTTTTTTGGGGGGGGGGGGGGGCATCACTGCCCTCTGGAGGTGGGAGGAGGAGGCCCAGCCTTTGCTTCTGTGGAGCTGCTGCTGTAATTGAACCTCCATCACAGTGAGCCACAGTCCCACGCACAACCACTACGCCACCGGGGCTCAGCAAAAGTGAAGCCTCTTGTAAATGATCTGGCACTTTATTAGATGAATTTCCCTCAGACTCTTCTGGATTTCTTTGGCACCATTAAATAAGAACACATGGGTTTTAGAGAAACTATATGTAAGCAATGACAACAGCAGTAAGGGTGAACTTTTCTTGAGTACCTATTATGTGATAGGCGCTGAGTTTTATATATTCTCTCAAAATAATCCTTTAACTCACAATAAACCGAAATAAGCACATAGCTATACAGTTTTAGAGGCAGAGTTAAGGGCTTAGGGCTTAAATAATCCTTTGGTCTAAGGACACATAGAGAAGGAGATCGGAATTAAGTTCCATACCTACAGTAAGACTAACTTCAAGGTCTGTAATTTTATCCCCCTCCATGTTGACTCACAATTAAAAACAAACAAATGCTTCAGTTTGTTGTATTTAATAATAATAATACCGAGAAGCACTTCAAAACTAAGGGAGAAATGATTTACTAGAGATGTTATTTAAAATTTTCCCACCCCACTTTAAGGGAAATAAAAATATTAGCTTTTTATATACATCTATATACTCAAGTATATGCCGACCAGAATATCAGCCAAGGCACCGAATTTTACCACAAAAACTACATTAAAAATGTGCTAGAAAACTCGGCTTATACACGAGTAAAAATGGTACATAATTACACCTATCTACCTACACACACCCATGCATGCACGCACACACACAAAACCAGGTTTACATACTGATTAATTTTCCAGCCATGTCCTTGTTGGACCTTGACTCCTTGGGGTGTTTATACAGATACATCACTGCTCGTCCAATCCCACTATGTTTCAGGGTCTCCTGGCTTACACTAGGTAGCTAGGGAACATACAAACATATATATTAATTATTCAGAAGCTGGCAGAGCTGTTAGTCTATTCTAGAGGGATTCCAAGACCTCATTCATGCACAATCGAACTAACCCAAAAGTGCATTTTAGGATTGTGCACACTGAACACAGAGACTCTTCACACCAAGAGCTCAGAGTTAGGAGAGAAGGAGAACAGGGTTGGAATATAGCCTACCCCAGGGGGATGAATAACAGAAATGTGGGTGAACAGAGACAATGGGCAGTGTACAACATGAAATAACAATTAAAGGGTTGGGGGGGAAGAAGCGCTGATATAAGGACTCAAATGGAAAGAACATGCTTTGTAAATGTTGATGGCAACATATGTACAAGTGTGCTGAACACCATTGAATGGTGGTTTGTAATAATATGCCTAAGGGCCCCACCCAAAAAAATGCTCAAAATAAACAAATGAACAAATAAATGGGGGAGGGGTGTTCAGAATTACCTCTGAGATGAAGTGTACATATAAAAGCAAATAATGTAAGAAGGTATAAACTTAAGGGTTGATGTTTAATAAGAGTTAGCACAAAAATTAAGTCTGTATTTAAGCACATCCACTTACTACCTATATGATCTTGGGCAAGGATTTTAATTTCTTTGAGTCTCAATTTCCACATCTGTAAAATAGGATCATCTATTTTACAGGTTTGTTGTGAGGACACTATGAGCCAATAGCTATAAAAAACAGCGTGCTTCTTGGCATATAAGAGATTCCTCAAGAATTCTTACAAAAGTAGCTTGCCCAAGGTGTCACAGCCATAGTAAGTGACCCAGCTCAAGTTTTAAATTTAAGCTTATCAAATTCAGGAGCTGGTATCTTTTCGACTTGAAATCTTTCCATAGAACATGTCTATTATTATATCATTATTCTCAACCAGATACACAATAGCTACTTGAGATCTTTTATCTCCAGCACTATCATTACAGGAAATTTTATAAGATCTTTCCATTTATCCCCATTTTATTAGGTATGTTCCTTTACCCAGCCATTTTTCTGACAGGCTGTAAAACGTACAAATACATGACAAAATGCAGAAGTTAATACAAACCACACATTAGGTAATTAATGAAAAGTCAGATTATCTGCTTCTCACCTCTTGTAGAATCTTCAACAGCTCTTCTCGAATCTTTAATGCCGGTAAACTCCTATCGGGTAGAGGTGAAAGCCATTCTTTGATGGCAGACATCACACCACTGTCAATAAATGTTTCTTTCAGGTCCTGCCTGCAATAGTAACACACACACACATATTTATATACAAACATATTTTAAAGCAAGGTCTACAAATTATCTGGAGAAGTCCTGGTGGCGTGGTGGTTATGTTTTGGGCTACGATCTACAAGATCGATGACTTAAAACCACCAGTTGTTCTGAGGGAGAAAAACAGGGCAAGCCACTCCTCTCTACCGGCTTAGCAAACGCACACGGTCAGTTCTACCTTGTCCCATAGTGTCAGTAGGACTTGACATTGACGTGATGACTATGAGTTCTCTGGAAGTCTCCTGACTTCCCTTCAATATTTAGTGACACTCCAAAAAACTGCTTCTAAAGATCCATTTAAATTCAAATTTTAATTATGGATTCAAAAGCAGATGAAATTTAGCTTCTACTTTGCAGAAGCATACAGACTTTATAGGCAAAGATAAATAATTAAACACCCTAATAACAAAATGAAAATTACTCAAGATAGACTAGTGATGCCATGGAAGGTGGGCACAGTAAGAATAATCAGCCCTGATCCTTATTAAAGTTCTTACCAAAAAAAGTTCAACTGATCAGAATTGTGATTTTCAATCTTTTTCAGGTGGTGAAGAAATCATAATTAAGTTACTCTTTGTAGAACACGAAGGATACTATCTTCCTGGTGGGGATAGTAACCATATGTTTAACAAAAGCCAACAATCTAAATCACGAAACACTGACATTTTAAATTCCACCACTGGAACAGAATATATGGCAATTCCAATGATAGTAATAAAAAAGCATAGATGTATTACATATATGGATTCTGCCACAGATTTCCTAGATCACATCATTGGCTCACTAATGACAAAAACATTTCTTCAGCCATCAAGACTAGATAATGTTCAAGGGAAAGCAAAGTTGACACTTCAAAGTGCAGAAATATGAGAAAATCAACAAAAGAGCTTGGCAGCCAGGTTCTATTAAGAAAAGGCATCATTATTCCAAAAACACTAATGACATATTTGATACAAGAGAACCCAAATACATTCATCGGTGGTCATGTACACCTAGTATTATTAACTTACTTCAAATAGTGTCTCTATTTCCAGTCACTGTGGAAAAACAGATGCCAACTTATCCACAGCCCAACCAGAAACAAAGTGGCAACGGATTTTTTTTCATTAATATTAGTTTGCTGTTTCATCAAGAAAAATTTATAGGAAAGAAATTTTATTTCAAGAGTTTTATCCACTATTACTTTTCTGCGATTTGACAGAAAGCTGTCATTATTTAGTATCTCCAGAAGAATAGCACATACATACAATTAGAAGGGAAAACAAAAAAACTCAAGAAAATACTTACTTCTTAAGGTGCATAACAACAGTAGGTAACAAAGTTAACTTTTTTAGTGCTGGCTTCTTTTGATTGTTCAATTGCCTGTCTTCCTACCAAGGGAAAAAAAAAGAGTGTTTTCCTATTTTTGTAAAATAACAATACTACTTGTCAATAACTAACATTAATTCAAAATCTTGAAATACAGAAACAAGTTTCTCAAAAAATCAAAACTTTTCCTACAAGGAATAGAGAATAGATTGTTTGCAGAGCCCCTAACTCTCAATCTATGTTGCCCAAACCCAGAAAACCTTCAACAAGTTGAGAGAAGCAGGCTTAACTTAAAATACTGGTATAATTTTTCCAGAGTCTATTCAAGGTACAAATTAGCCAACGGGAATTTGGCTTGGGGGATGCTTTTTCAGCTGTGAGACTTATATAATAAAAGATGTATTATCAAAGGATTACATCTATGGCAGTATTTTCCCCTAATTTTTTTTAATGAGAAATTTCATATATACACCAAAGTTTAATTCAAAATAATGAACCACTGTTGTGGTACCTATCACCAAGTTTCAACAATGAGCCCATTTTATTTTAGCTATCTCAGTAATTTTCCTTCCACTTTAGAACTAGTTGGGAACAAACCCCAGGCATGCACAATTGATTCCATAGGTACTTCTGTAAACATCTTTAAAAAGATCAGTACAAATTTTTTTTTAAAAAAACCCAGCTATTTTTTAGAGTTTAAGGAGAAAATATTTATTACATTTTCTTTCACTTTTTCTAAACAGGTAGTTAAAAATAACAGTATTTCCATACTCAAAATGTAGAATGCTTTACAAATACTTTACAAATGCAAAGTATCTTTAATGTAGCTTAATTAAGCTAAATGAAGAAAAAAGCCACCCAACCCATTATGTGAGAAGAAACGATGAATCTAGAAGCAGACTCATCTGACCTCAGCAGCCTCATTCATCTTGATTATCATGGCGCTCACAACGTCATCTGCATCGCTGATAAAGGTGCCGCCATCACGGTTCCGTCTGCGCTTGCCACTCATACTCTTTTTCCGCTGCAGCATCATCTCAAAATCCGACAGGAAATCCATACTAAGTAACAACACATAAACAAGTTAAGAAGACCTGAATAAGTCCCCCTTTATATTCATATTTTATCAGTTAAAAACCAACTTTCTTAAGTCTAATGAAGTGCTACCTTCTTTTACAAGTACAATTACCTGTGTTGTTACTATCAACTCCAATTCATGGTGATCTTATGTGCAACAGAATAAAATGATGCCTGGTCTTAGACCATCTTTATGAATGCCATTATGGTCGAGTCCATTGCTAGAGCTATTCTGTACAGCCATCTCATGGAAGATTTCCCTTGTTGTTTGGTCACCCTCTACTTGACCAAGCATGATGTCCTTTTCCAGTGACCGGTTCTTCATTGATGATGTGTTCAAGTAATACCCAGGTGCCGTAGTGGCCACACATCGGGCTTCGATCCGCAAGACCAGCAGTCGAACCCACCGACTCTCTAAGGGAGAAAAGATGGGGCTTTTCTTAACCCGTTAAGAGTTAGTCTCAGAGACTCACCGGGGCAGTTCTCCATGTCCTATGGGTTGCTATGAATCGGGATCAACTTCATGGCAGTGAGTTTTGGTCTGATAGTCATCAACATTTAGGTTTAAGTGAGAGTAACCCTTGCTGTGTTTAAGACACTATCTCACAGTTATATAGTGATACAGTTATTTTTGCATAGAGCCGATTTTCAAGTAATTACCTAGTATTGGAACCTAACCATGTTGAAAGATGAGATATGAGCATATGCTTCATCAACCAAGATCGAAAAGACCATGGCTTGAGTTAGACAAAATTTAGTCTTCAAAGTGACATCTTTGCTTTTTACAATTTTAAAGGTCTTTTTTGTGGCAGAATTTTCCCAGTACAATCATACATGGTTTGATTTCTTTCTTCTTTTTTCAATATTTTGGTGACATTTAGCTGCTGATATTAAGCTTCTTCATCAACTCTTCCCATATACAAAGTCAATTTGTTTTCTGTGTATTTCTTCTGGGAAATTCCACGTACACAGTGTTGCTGCACAAGACCTCTCCTCATCAAGTGTTGAAAAGCAAGGATGCTACTCTGTTCTTTTTTTTTTAGGCATCCCTGCCTCTGGTGGTGGGAGTAGGAGGCCCAGCCTTTGCTCCTGGGAGCCGGAATTGAACCTCCATCCCAGTGGGCCGCAGTCCCGCACACAACCACTACACCACTGGGGCTCAGGCCAAGGATGTTACTCTGACGACTAAAGCTAGCCTATCCTGAGACTTAGACATCTCATAAATACATGAAAATTGGACACCAATTAAGGAAGACCAAAGAATCAAATTTGAATTATGGTGCTAGAAAAGAATATTTAAAGTACCATGGGCTCCCAAAAGAACAAAAAAACGTTTCTTAGATAAAGTACAGTCCAGAATACTCCTTAGAGCAGCAGTCTCAACCTGTGGGTTGTGACCCTTTTGGGGCTCGAACAACCCTTTCACAGGGGTTGCCTGATTTATAAAGGAGCAAAACATCACTTATGAGGTGGGAATGAAAATAATTTTATGGTGGGGGGGGGGGGTGTCACAACATGAGGAACTGTATTAAAGACTCAGAGCAAAAAAGTAACAATGTGAATGAGGGGAGGGAGTGCAGAGTGGAGGCCCAAAACTAATGTATAAGCAACTGGACAGCCTCTTACAGAAGGGTAGTGGGGAGATGAGCCAGTCAGGGTGCAATACAGCAATGACGAAACATACAGTTTTACTCTTTTCCTTTAATGCTTCCTCCCCCCACTACCATGACCCTAACTTTTAAAGAGACCAGACGTCCTGTCCCGATTCTAAACAATTTTACACACACACACACACACACACACACACACACAAACACTCTCTCTCTCTCTCTCTCTTAATGGTGTCCTGCTTTACCAATGTTAAAATCTGGTCACTTTGCCCTAATTCTATCTTACAAATATGGCTAGACCAGAGCATGAACATGAGTACAGATAAAAGCTGAGAACACAGGACAGATTAACTCCTCGGGACCAATATTGAAAACAGCCATACCAGGAGGGGAAAAGGAAAGTGGGATGAGAAAGAGGGAACCAATCACAATGATCTACCTATAACCCCCTTCCAGGGGGATGAAAAACAGACAAGGGGGTAAAAGGAGACATCGCACAGTGCAAGACACATGAAAAAATAATTTATAAATTATCAAGGGTTTATGAGAGAGGGAGGGAGAAAAGGAGGGAGGGAGAAAAGGAGGGAGGGAAAAAATGAGAAGCTGATAGCAAGGCTCAAGTACAAAGAAAATGCTTTGAAAACATGATGGCAATATAAGTACAAATGTGCTTGATACAATGTATGTATGTATGTGTGTGTGTATGTATGAATGAATGTATGTATTGTTATGAGTTGTACTAGCCACCAATAAAATGATTTTTTAAAAAAGGTATCAACAGGATACCTATCAAAAGATCCAAAACAATGTAAAAGAGGGGGGTTGGAATGGAGACCCACAGCCCATCTTTAGATAATTGAATATCCCCCCATCACAAGGTTGGAAATAGGTATTAGGAAGGAATAATTCAACCAAGGTACGGTATAGCAACAAACAATCACACAGTGTTCCTCTGGTTCCTGCATACTTCCTCCCCCCACTACCATGACCCAGTTCTAACTTACAGATCTGGTTAGACCGGAGAACACACATTGGTACAAGTAAGATCTTGCCTCGACACTTGATATTCAGTAAAGATGCCCTTAGAAACAGTAGTGGGAGTAATGACATCACAAGGTAGGGGTATCATGGGGGCAGGAGAAGGAAGAAAGGGGAAATCCATCACAAGGTTGGATTTAGAGTCCACCCTCAAGGAGAACGAGTAACAGAAAGGTGTGTGAAGGAGACAACAGTGTAAGACATGAAATAATAATAATATACAATTGATCAAGGATTCACAAAGGTGGGAGGGAGGGGGAAGAAGAGGTGCTAATACCAAGGGCTCAAATAGAAACTGTTTTAGAAATCATGGTGGCAACATATGTACAGATATGCTTGATACAACTTATATGTGAAATGTTTTAAGAACTGTGAGATCCCAATGATTTTAAAAATAAATATAGCAAAAAATAAACACACACAAAATTCTTTTTTAAAAAAAGAACAGAAACTTACTGTTTTCCTCTCTTTATGTTATCATCAGAATCTGAATCTTCTGCTTCCTTTATGTGTGTTTCACTTTTTTCTTCTTCCAAATCTTCTTGATTAAAGCCCTAAAAGTAAGGGTAAGTTAGGCAGAGTCTCAATCTCCTTATAGATTTTATTCTGTATATGACTTTTTTTTTTGGTAAGTTTTTAAAATATATTATTTTGTGTAGGAAAAAATTATTTAAAAATCGAAAGAACTCAGAAAAGTACTCCTGACTCCCATTATCAGTTACCAGTTTCCTTCTAGAAAGTCTCTACTCTTATATAAGCAATTCTATATACATACACACACACATAGATATATTTAATCTTTTCTTTCACTATGACCTAGAATTTATCTGTGTGGTTGGAATTTCTTTTTGGCAATATTAATTGGATACAAATATATTTCTCATTTTCATCTAACTAAAACGGGTAATCTTTCCTTTGTAGCTTCAAGTCTGGTGAACTACTTTGGGGAAAAAAATCAGTCATTGACAACCCAACAGAGTGCACGCCCACTGACGTGTATGGGATCGTTACGGATTGGAATGAACTCAATGGCAACCTTTTTGTAATTTGCTATCTTATTATTCACTTCTAAAAGTCCATCTGCTCTAGATGTCATTTACTACTTTTGGGGATCAATCAACTTTTGTTATTCCATCTTCCCCTCTGTTAGTTTGGAAGTTATGTAGTTCTTTTTTTTTTTGGAGGGGGTTGGGCATTGCTGCCCCTGGTGGGAGTAGGAGGCCCAGCCTTGCTCCTGAAGAGCTGCTGCTGGATTTGAACCACCAGCCCAGTGGGCCGCAGTCCCACGCACAACCACTACGCCACCGGAGCTCACCCCGGAAGTTATCTATTTCATTCATGTTTTTAATTGCTAGCAATTACAACATATATCCTAACTTATCAAAGTCTACAACTGTACTTTTACATATATCTGCCAGGACCTTCGAATGTTTCCATTCCATACATTCCTCCCAATTTGTTACTGCCATCATGTGTTTTAATGTCATGGACATTTTAATCACACATTTTCTATTTTGTGTAATCAATGCTTACTTAGATTGATGCACATGTATCTTTTTCTTTTTCTATCTTTTATCTTTGACCTTCCACTTAAGATCACTTTCTTTCTACCTAACAACCTTTAATATTTTCTTTAGTTGATATGTATGTTAATAATTCTCTCAGGTTTACATGTTTCAAAATGTCCTTATTTCATCTTCATCCTTGAGTATTTTTGCTGATATAACATAATTCTATGTTTACAGCGATTTCCTTTAACACTGAATTCTGGATTCTATTTTCCTGTTGAGAAGTCAGCTAGTTATTGTTCTAATGCTTTTTTTGGGGGGCGAGAGGGGGGTAGCAATCACTGCCTCTGGTGGTCGTGGGAGCTACCCAGCGCTGCTCCTGAGAGCCGTCGCTGGATTTGAACCGCCAAGCCCATGGGCCGCAGTCCCTCACTCAACCACTTACACCTCTGGGGCTCAGCCCCCTAATGCTTTCTTGATGTGACTTTTTTCCCTCACTGGCTGCTTTCAAATTTTTCTTATTATGTTGTATTTATGCATAGAATTTATTTTATTTGCCCAGCATGTTGCTTCTTCGATCTATATGGTTATTTCTTGAAGTATGTCATCTGCTAGGTATGTTTTTGGCCTCTTTATGGTATTCTAATTAGGTATTTTAAAACTTCTCATGTGTAATCTAGGTCTCCTAATCTTGTATATTTTTCACGCTGCAGTCAAACTTGAGAACACCTAACCTGAGTCAAGTAATAACTTGTGAAAATCAAACACTGCACAAAAAAGAGCAATAGAAGAGTAGCTGTGGCAATCATGTGCTTATGTTAATTTCATGATTGAGATGTAGGGGTGGAGTCTAGCCTGTTAATCTGGAGCTAGCCATTAAGTAGACAATGTAGCCTTTGTGTGGGCATGGTCTCCTGAGACTTCTGGGAAATCTTACGATATTTCCCTCATGGAGAGGAGAAGCTATCTCCCCAGTTGTTGGGAGTTAGTCTCAGAGACGATGAATTATGGACAAGATGGCAGCATCTGATGAGCTGGATGAGCCGGAAGAGAAGGCACACGGCCTTAGCCTGATGGAATCAGACCTCTGAAGCTGGCGAAGCCATGTGGAAAGCCCTGGCAGCAATGAGTGGCCTCTACCACCACTGGATGCTGTTGATGGACCTTGAGCCCTGGAAGCGAGGAGCCATGTGGAGACCCCTGCCAGCACCAGGATTCTGCACCCATGGCCTGTGACTTCGTGAATCAGAAGGAGACGTTATAGACTGGTATCGGGCATATGGGATAATATTGGACTTCAGACTTTGAACTGGACTGGGTTGGAATGCTTTCTTTTTATTTTTTTTTTGGGAGGGGGAGGGGCATCACTGCTCTCCGGTGGTGGGAGTAGGAGGCCCAGCCCCACTGCTGGAATTGAACCTCCATCCCAGTGGGCCGCAGTCCCGTGTACAACCACTACGCCACCAGGGCTCAGCCCGGAATGCTTTCTTAAGGTCCTATTCCTCTTGTATATAAACCGTGCCCTTATATCCATATGCGTGTCTATGAATTTGTTTTTCTAGTCTAGCTGGACTAACACAGTAGCTAAGACTGCATGTAGTCTTAAAATTTTGTCAGTTCCGGCTCTTACAAGTTTCACTATAGTTTGCATTGATATAATTTTTTCTTTTATATTCCCACTCTTTTTGTAAAAGTAATGTCTGAAATTCCTTCATCAAGAGCTTCTAGGCCTATTTCCATTTTCTTTCACCACTATTATTTGTTGAATAACTGCTTATCTTTATATTTGTACCTAAGTGTGTATTTAAAAATCTGCACATATAATTTGAGATCTATGGTGGTGTTACTTTTATCCTGAAAATAGTATTATGGTGATGATGTTCTCAGAATACTAGGATCATTAGCTAATGGGTTAAGAATGAAAGTAATATAATTCCTGAGATTAATGTTTACTAGGTTATGACTTAAAACTGGATAAAGTCCAGGCAAGGGTTATTTTAACTACTAGTTCAGCCACATAACTATGGTATACTCTTTTTTAGAGTCCCAAACCAAAACATGTCATTTACATTGGTCCCCACCTGTTACAGGACCCATATTACAAATTTTGTCTCCTTAGTCTTTAAGTTCAAAAAATACGAAGCGTCCTCTGGTATGTTTTCCAGAATAGGCAATCACATCTAGGGGAAAAAAATTCTAAATACTGAACTTATTGCTTACACTTGTCTTCTGTTGGTTCTTGGCTAGTGATTTTTTTTTTTGCTGGCGTGTTTTTCTGACAATAAGCACATTAAAAAAAATTCTGCTCAGCTATTTTAGTTGCTATGAATAACTGGGTTGCTATAAGTTGCCCAGAATCAATGTTAGAATCAAATTCTACCATTAGCAATATCAACTCTTTTAACATTTTTCTTTTTTTTTGGTGGTCGTGGGCACCAAATGTGGTCGCTCCTGAGAGCCACCGCTGGATTTGAACCGCCAAGCCTGCGGGCTGCAGTCCCGTACTCAACCACTTACGCCACCGGGGTTCAGGCCCACTTTTAACATTTTTAAGCCCCTTTTAAGCCCATCTTTTTATTTTATTTTTACACCTCTACTCTTTTATTCCACATTCTGAATCCATTTTTTCCTGACTACAACTTTATCCCTATTGCAAAAGTCCATGATAACTACTTTCATAAAAACAAAAACCACTGAAGTTTAATCTTGTACTTACTGTAAACTCTTCTTCCTCCTCATCACCAGATTCTCCAAATATGTCTGCAATAAGGTTTCTAAAGAATAGATAAAAAATTTTTCTTCTCATTTGCAAAAGAATCATAAAGACCTTTTAGAAATTAGCAACCTACATAAAGTAAAATATGCAGAGGTATAGTTTAATATTTTATCCAATGTATATAGTCTGTAACCAGAACCCTAATCACGAAGTAGAGCAACTTCATCTTCCCACAAAGTCCCATGAACCTCTTATAATCAGCCCATGCCTCTGTATTTTCAAGGCAGTCACTGCTCTAATTTCCATCACCAAAGATTATAAAAAGAATCCATGTCCTCATGCCTGTTCTGTTTCTTTCCCTTAAAGCTATCCGTTTTATGCAGCAGTTCAGACACTGAAACAAAAATCCTAAGTCTCTAAAGCATACATTTAGGTAACATAGGCTATACCTTGACAGAAATTCAAGTAATTTACAGAAACTTGACAAACACCTCTTTACCACCTTTACAAGAACCTTTAAAAACTCATGTCACACTGTCACTTACTCTTCTTCATTCCCTGACTCACTGTCACTCCCAAATAAATCATTCTCTTCATTCTTCTTATCCGATGTTTCTTCTTTCCCTCCTTCTTCTTCACTGCCGGAAGTCTTTTCTCTTCTGCCTGCTTTTTCTGATACAACATCACTGTCAGAATCGTCTGCATCAGAGACAACACGACTCTTCTTTGCTGTTGTCAAAAAAATTAACAAACCAAAAAACTTACATTTTGTCTTATTGTTATAATACGAAATGTAATTAAAAATAGTAGTCCTTTAAAATAATAGCATGCCCCTAATAAAATGATTTAAAATAAAGAAATAAATAAAATAGTAATATGTAGTAAAAACCATAGGCTGCTCCTTGAGAGATGGGCTTTCTCCTCCCATAAAGAGTTAAATCTCTCAGAAACTCACAAGGGCAGTTCTACCTTATCTTACAGGGGCCCTATGAGTTGGAATTGACTCCATCGTACTCTGGTGTTTGGTTTTAGGAAAGAGGTGCCTAGAAGATCAAATAAACAAAAAACATCAAGATAAAAGTGACTACAAATGTGGGACAAAATCACTAGACTGATAAATTGGCATGTATTTTAAACTGTCTAGTCTTAGTGGAACAAAAATGGAATGGATATTCTTTGATAGAATCCCCATGCTTCGGAATTGCCAGTCTTTGTGATATTTCTCATCCTACCCAACAAACTGGTAGCAAGTTTGGACTGTTTTCCTTTCTCTTTTAGGAACTTTAAAGTTGTAACTGAATACCTCTTTTCCAAAGATAAGTTTTGTAATAAAATAATCAAATAAAAATTATGTGCACCCAAAATCCCTTTGTAGGGTCACCCAGTGACCATAATCAAGGGATGTGAATACCCCATTGTTATCAAACAGAGGGCACTGTAAAGTCAATTATGCACGTGTAACTAGGTAGAAATGTAGTCTCTTCCCATCTATTTTATAGTTGCTCTAGTTTTCAAAAAAAAGCAAAGGGAAAACACACCAGGAAAATATGCACGGATAAGCCTCCAGAGCGCAGAGCAGGGATATGAAGAGTGTCTTGCTATCATGCACAGTGGATTAGAAAGCTTATTAAATAGTTAATTTAAAATCTTATCATGTGACCTCCCATTTGACTCATCTAAATTTTTTTTCTAGTTTTTAATATTTTCTGCCTTCTCTTCAATTTAGGTTTTGTTGTTTTACTTTGTTATGACTGTTAGATGTTTTTAGTTTTTCTATATATGAAATCTAGGATAGGTAACTCGAGAGAAAGGAAGTGGATTAATGGTTTCTTAGGAGGATGGCAGGAAGAGTTGGGGAAATGGGGAGCTAAGAACAAGAATATAAGAAATAAGAAAATGTTCTAAAATTGTGATGACTGTATAACTCTTTATATTATTGAACTATTGAATTGTATGATCATGTGAATTACATGCTAATCAATCTGTTTAAAAAGAGGGGGTTGGAGGGAATCAGGATAAAAATGGGGTCCTCACATGCTAGAACCCTTGAAAAGACACGGAATTTCCACATGTAGTACCCTCCAAAACTTTAGTTTAGTTATTATTTGTATTGTATCTAGTGAAGCATCAAAGTGATACCCAAATAGCGCTAGAATTTAGTGCGTAGTTTTCATGTAAATAGCTTCCTTTGAAATATCCCCCATTCTGGTAAAAAAAAAAAAACACTGTCTTTTATATTACCACTTTGAAATTAAAAAAACTGCTACGACTCCTCAAAGGAAATTTAATATTAAGAAAAGCCAAAGAGAACCAGTTCCTAGTGAAAATTTTAAAACATCAAGTTGAATGACAGTATCTAACACAAAGGAAACAAGCTATGCTTGACAGTTTGAAGCTTACATAATAAATAATTCCTTACACGCTTTCTGTTCCTCTTCACTATCAGAAAGAACCGCCACTTTCCTCTTCGTTGCTTTCTCGTCCTCTCCCTCTTTTTCTTCATCTTCATCACTCTCAAGTTTCGGCTTTTTGGGCTCTTCCTCCTCGCTGTCCGAACTCTGAAACCTTTTCCTCTCCGTTTGGCTGTCAGAATGAAAGGAGTCATTGTGCATTTCTGCATCCTCTCTCCTGTTTTCCCCTTCGCTGTCAACGTCCGACTCAGGCTTTTGCTTGTGCCTGGAGGCAGCAACCTCTGGTTCTGAATCGCTGGCCTGTGCCTTCTGTGGCTCCTCGCTCTCAGAGTCACTGACCCTGGGTTTGGGGAGCTCCTCACTTTCCGAGTCACTGATACGGGGTTTGGAAAGCTCCTCATTTTCAGAGTCACTGGCCTGGTGCCGTGGGGGGTCCTCACTTTCCGAGTCGCTAATCTGAGGTTTGGAAAGCTCCTCTTCGTTTTCGGAGTCACTGGCTGGGTGCCGCGGAGGGCCCTCACTTTCTGAGTCACTGATACTGGGTTTGGGGCGCTCCTCTTCATTTTCGGAGTCACTGGCTGGGTGCTGGGGAGGCTCTTCACTTTCAGAATCGCTGACTTGAGGCTTGGGGAGCTCCTCGTTTTCGGAGTCACTGCCTTGGTGCCGTGGGTGCTCCTCACTCTCGGAATCACTGGCTTGAGGTTTTAGAGGATCTTCGGTCTCAGAGTCACTGGCAGGACTTTTCTGGAGCTCTTCAACTTCTGAATCACTGGCAGCATGTTTTTCAACAACTTCATTTTCGGAATCACTTGCATGCCCATTAAGAATTTCTTCATTTTCAGAGTCACTAACAGGCAATTTCCTGGTCTCCTCCCTCTCAGAGTCACTCCCATGGTGGGTGATATCCTCGTTTTCAGAATCACTTGCAGGAGGCTCTGGGTGCTCTTCAGATTCAGAGTCACTATCCTTCTGCCCATGCAGCTCCTCACTTTCAGAGTCACTGGCATTAAGATTTGGGAGGTCCTCATTCTCGGAGTCTATTACATGATGTCTTTTGGTGAGGCCATCTTCTCGATCACTAGGTTCATTCTGAAAAATAAATGAGAAAAAATCAGCAAAGTGCAAAAAAAAAAAAAAGGCAGTGAAATGTTAAAAAAACTAAAAGTACTTTTAAAAGCATGAGAATACAAAAGCCAAATCAAATGACATCAGGTCAACTGTAACTCATAGAGACTCTATTTAAGGTTTCCAAAGCTGTAAATCTTTTTTTTTTGTTTTGTTTTTTGTTTTTGGGGGGCATCACTGCTTTCCGGTGGTGGGAGTAGGAGGCCCAGCCCCACTGCTGGAATTGAACCTCCATCCCAGTGGGCCGCAGTCCCGCGCACAAGCACTACGCCACCGGGGCTCAGCCCCTTAAAGCTGTAAATCTTTATGGGAACAGAAAGTCTTATTTTTCTGTCATAGAGCAGCTGTACAATAATTTTGTCCTAAACTTATACAAACATCCCACTTTAAAAGCTATGAAATGGCTAAGCTGGTTCAGATAAAAATAAATCTGAACAGCATCATCCTGAGAGTATTAAGAGATTAATTTTGAACAGCTAATTAAAAATAAATTTAAAAGCCTATCTTTCTTAGCTATGCAATTTAAGATCTCAGAAATCTACCTACAGTTTTCAAAGTGGCAGCAAACACATATTCAAGTTCTTTTTAGAGGTAAGTAAAAATGTATTGCTACTACAGGTCAAGTTCACACGTTTAAACATATCTCTGCAATCTGCTGTAGAAAAGTTCTCTCATTAATATACATGTCTTAGTCTCAACTAGGGTCCCCATCAATAAAAAGATCCAATCCTGGGCTGAGCCCTAAGTGGTTGAGTGTGGGACTGCAGCCCACGGGCTTGGCAGTTCAAATCCAGCGGCAGCTCTCAGGGGTAGCACTGGATAGCTTCCAGCAGAGGGTAGTGATGCCCAAAAAACAGAAAACAAACAAAAAAAAGAGATCCAATCCCAAGAGTGTCCTCCAAGGGGATCTGCTGAGGATCAGTTAAATTAAAGGATGGTAAGGTCAGATGGAGCTTTGTGCTCCCTTAACCACATACAAGGGCTATTATTGTTAGGTGCCAGTGTCATTTCCAATTCTTTGCTTCCCTATGTACAACAGAACTCAACACTGCCAGTTCTCTGCTATCCTCACAACTTAAAGGCTTAGAACCCGACAGAGAGTTCCTCTGATTTGGGATCAATCAGATAGCAGTGAGCTTGATTTGAGTTTTTGTAGATGTGTTAACTAGGGGGCAGGGGCAGGCATTTCAAACGTTTTATTGTGGTAAAATATCTACTTTGTCATTTTAAGTATACAATTCAGTGATACTAATTATATTTGGAACTTGTCTAACTATCATCACTATTTTCATCACCTTTAACAGAAACTGTACCTATTTAGCTATAATTCCCCATTTCTCCTTTCTCCAGCCTCTGGAATTTTTTTTTTTAAATCCTTTTATTGGGGGCTCATACAACTCTTATCACAATCCATACATAGTCCATTGTGTGTCACGCACATTTGTACATCCCTTGCCCTCATCATTCTCATAACATTTGCTTTCTATTTAAGCCCTTGGCATTGGCTCATTTTGCCCCTCCCCCACCCACTTATCCTCCCTCATAAACTCTTGATACTTATAAATTATTACTTTGTGATAAAATTCCTAATAATGTATAAAAGCAAAAGTCCAAGCCCACTGCCATCAAGTTAATTCCTAATTATAGCAAACCTTCGTAGGGTTTCTAAGACTATAAATCTTTTGTTTTTGCTTTTTTGTGGAGGCATCACTGCCTCTGGTGGTCGTGGGAGCTACTCAGTGCAGCTCCTGAGAGTTACCGCTGGATTTGAAGCGCCAAGCTCGAGGGCCGCAGTCCCACACTCAACCACTTACGCCACCAGGGCTCAGCCCGATTATAAATCTTTTAAAAGAATGTTTCTCCATTTATTCTCATTTCTTTTAGCAATGCTTTATAGTTTTCAGTGTACATCTCTTCTGCTTTTTGAGCTTCCTTTTTTGTTCCCAAACCACTGTATTAGGAGCCATTCCAGACATCATACCACTCCATAGTTGATAAATTATTTACCTTAACTGGAAATCATACCTAAGGGTACCATAAAAGGGTATCATTACCTAACTGCCATATTACATTATACAACTACCGCTAAACTACTGAGAATCATGGTGACGATAAAATGATACATAATTTGAAGGAATACAATTCAATCCATGATAGTAAAAGACAAATGAAAAATAGAAGAAAAAAAGCAGCTAATGCACAATAAAATAAATTCAGTTTTACACAAAAAGGGTTCTTTTAACTGTTTTTGAGTTTCTTATACAACCAAATATTATTGAATGTAAAAATGTGCCAGCATATATTTCCTTTTCCTTTTGATTTTAAAGAATGTGTATTATAGAAGACAAATACAAATAAGCATGAGTTCAAAATATCCAGGAGGCATTCTTAAGTTCCAACTCAATGGAATCTGCTGTGTCTTCAATCTACCTCCCTAACAAGAGCTCCAACCTGAAGGGCAGAGGGTTGTAGCAAAAAAATGTGGTGCATGGATAATTAAGAGGCATAGTGAGTGGTGCCACCCCCATTTCCACCCTTGGTTCCTGGACCTGTGAGTCCTCACTCTTGGAGAAACAGCACCACATATCGTCCACTGGTTTACAGTACATACAGTCCTCTGCAAAACATTGTCCCAATCCTCCAAAATGTTGCCACCTAGCTGATTCCTTAGTTGTGTCTTCAGAAGTCCATTCCATAGTTCTATCAAAGCCAATGTTTCAGAATGAGGGGAACATAGTTAAATCAGTGGATTCCATGAGCATGGGCCCAAGGCCACATTTCATTTCAGTGAAGTGAGTCACTTGATCTGAGGCGATGCTGTCTGGGATATCATGCTGGTATTTAGCCTTAGATGAAGTTTGCCACCTGCTTTGGATTGTGTTTCCAAGCACCTCGATTCTGAAGACTCAGGCCCAGTGCATCTTACATCATTTGATAGCTGGACCTCAATCAGAAGGACTTGGGTGCCACATCTTAACTATTTCATACCCACTTGAACTCATTCAACTTCTGGCAATTCAAATGAGCACCTGATCTAGAATTTTTCTCCATGTATGGATCCAGTAAATATTTAATAGACATCCCATCTTTTTCAATGCTAGGAACATCCTGCCTAAGTAGCCAATGCTGTAGGTCTTTACAGGCCAGACTATTGTGATACTGCGTTTACTCTTCTTTCCATTACAAGAACCTGGCCCAACTTGAAAGCTGCCACTTGGCCCCTAGCCTCATGGAACTGAAATAGTCCCACTGTCGCAAGTGTCTTAATTCAACTGGAGTAATTCTCAAAGTCAAGCCTAGCTGGCATAAAACAGAAATCACAGGAGTCTTCAGAGCTATTGGGGTTTCCTCCACAAATTTGTCTCTTACTGTTTTGGTAAAAGGCATAAAGTCAGGGCACTCCTATGGATCTATCCTGATCAATCCACTCTAAAATGCCATATTTTCAAATTCTTTGCATACCTTCTTCTATAGTACACCAAAGAGGCCTGGTTCTTCAACTTGACTCAGTGCATGCCATCCCCAACCATGCTTCAGCAAGCCAACCAAATAAGCTTAGATTCTCTTGGGGAAACGGTGAATGAACAATTTGCACTCAGTAGGTCCATGATGATGAACTCAGACTGGCCCAAGCTTATGTTCCTTGCACCATTATCCCACACCCTAATAACCCTTCCCACACATATTCTCCAAGTTACCGTCTGCACATATTTTTAAAACTCTACCAAATTCTTTAGAAGTACAGTAAAAAAAAAAAAAAAAGAAGTATAGTACATGTCTTTCCTGGGTCATCACAGGGCTTTCACTCTTGGGGACGCACTATGACGTAAGCTTGTAGTTGGGCTAATCTCGTGTGTGTGTGTGTGTGTGTGTGTGTGTGTGTTGTGTGGAGGATAATGGTTTTACTGAGAGAGAGAATTCATTTCTTCAATGGAAGAGGTGGTGCTGGTGGCTAGAATGTCTCAATGGAATCTAGGGTCTAAATGCCTTCATCCTTATGATTATCAACTCATATAAGGTCATGCCAAGTTCAGGGTCCCACTTCTATCCAATCAGGGCTCTCACAATAGTATCAGGCACTTTGCTCTTTTGAGAATTAAGCTAGCCTGTAATTTAGCTACTCTGGGTTTGGTTTTTCAGCAATTTTCAGTTCTGTTACTAGAAAACAAAGGGCTTTTTTTTTTCATGGTACCAGAAGCTTTGAGGCATTTATTCACCATTTGAGCTAAGCTTCTGAATCTCTTTGATTTCATCTTTCTTTTTACCAGTTTGTCTATTTAAGCAGAACCAACCAACTAACCAACCAACCTCACTGTACTGCTCATGCTAAAAAAATGATTGAAAGATACCAAACACATGCTTACCTAGAGCCTCAGTTATCTACCCCAGTGATATTTTGGTTATTCTGGGTAACTCGAAGCAATCTTGAAAGATTCTGTAAGAAAAATATTGAATGTTGCAAGAAGCAGCAAGAGAAGAAGGAAAGGCTAGTTTGTACTAAAAGGAACTAGTTGACATTCTACCATTTCAGGAGTTATTACATGAATAGGAACCAATGTTATTGAAGGAAGAAGTTCAAAGTGCATTGAATACATGAGCAAAAAAGAAGGGTCCGGGAATTGATGGGAACACTGGATGCATTAACTTGTCTACGGTGGGAAATTTGAAAGACTGTTACGTGGGCAACTTAAAGGAAGAGATCCATATTTGTGCCCATTCCAGAGAAAGATGACTCAACAGAATGCTCAAAACTACAGAATATCACCGGTTATTACATTCAAGTAGAATTTGCTGAAAATCATCCAACAATGGTTGTGACAATACATATACTGTAGCTGCAGAGTAACAGGCTGGATTCAGAAGAGGACATAGAACAAGGGGTATAACTGCTGATGTCAGAAGGATCTTGACTCAAAGCAGAAAGTACCAGAAGGATGTTTACTGGTATTTCAGACTATACAGAGGCATTCAATTGTGTGGACTACTATAATAAATTTTGGACAACCTGGAGAATAATGTGAATTCCTTACACTTCGTGGTGTTCATTCAGAACTTGTACACAGATCATGAAACAACTGTGCTAATGAAACAAGGGAATGGTGAATGGTTTAAAATTAGGAAAGGTGTGTGTCAGACTTATATCCTCTCATCCTCCTGGTTCCATATATATGGTGAGCAAATTATCAGAGAAGTTAGATTATATGACAAATGTGGCAACAGGATTGGAGGAAGACTTATTAACCTGTGTGATCTGCAGATGACACAACCTTGCTGACTGAAAGTGAGAAGGAATTCAAAGACTTGCTGACAAAGATCAAGGATTGCAGCCTTCAGTATAGATTACAACTCAATGTAAGGAAGATCAAGATCCTCACACCTAGACCGATAGGTAACATCATGATAAATGGAAAAAAGAGTGACGGTATCAAGGGTTGTCTTGCTTGAATCCACAACCAATGTTCATGGAAGCAAGACAAGAAAAGATCAAAAGATGTATTGCATTAGGTAAATCTGCTGCACAAGATTTTAGAGATTGAAGAGTATCGATGTTACTTTGAGGAAAAGGTACACCTGACACAAGCAATGATATTATCCACATCATATGCATGTCGAAGTTGGACATAATGTAAGGAAGACTGAAGAAGAACAGATGCACTTAAATTATGGTGCTGATGAAGAATATTGAAAATACCATGAATTGCTAGAGAACAAACCAATCTCAAATGGAAGTAAGACCAGCAATCTCCTTACAGGCAAAGATGGCAAGACTTTGTCCACACTTTGGACAAAAGGTCAGAAGAGACCAGCCCTCGGAGAAGGACACAATGTTTGATAAAGAGGAGGAGAGGCAAAAAAAGAGGAAGGCCCTCAAGAGGGGACGACAGGGGCTCAAACACAGCACAACTGTGAGGGTGGCACAGGACTGTGCAGTGTTTCATTCTGTTATGCACAGGGGGTCATTAGGGGTCAGAGCTGACTCAATGGCACCTAGTAACTATGTTTGATATTAGTTTTGTCACTTCCTATCATGGATTAACAGTGCTCTCTCTACTAACACAGACTGATTTATCTGTAGCACAGCAGGGTTCTCTGAGATAAAAGGTCTAATTAGACTTGAGAACCAATGTAGAAAACTCATATACTTTTCTATCTCTAGAATTGTTCCTGGTACCAAATGTGCTAGGTTGGGTTCTTCAGTGCAATAAAACCAATGCTCGTATATGTATATATGTTGAAAGAGATTTATATCAAGAAATGGCTTGCACAGTTGTAAAACTGGGTGTAAATCCAGCCCAGTTCAAGTCCACATGTCAGGTGTAAGCTGAAGGCTTTTCCTGATTGGTAGAGTTGCAGGATCTGACAAACAGGAAGCAGGAAGACAGAGCAGGAGAGCCACAGGCTGGTGGGAGTAGGGTCGAATAGATCCGAGGTGGACCAAGTAAATGCAAGGTTGGCAGTCCACTAACAGCTCCTGGGATTGGCGGGCAACACAACAGGCTCTAGATCCAGCAAGAGGCAAGAGGAAGTTCCTATCTGCTCAGCATCTCTCTTATATAAAAGGCCACACCCCAAGCAGGTGTCATCATTCTTTGACTTGATTGATACATTGGGTTTCACCCCATCTTCAACCAGGTATGTCTACCTGACATAAAATCTAACCATCTGAAAGAACATGCTTTGTGAAAGTGAGACATATCCAATTTCAAGAATCACTATGGAGGAAGGCAGTTTCAAAATACTCTTAATTTATGGCCCTTTCTTGGTTCTTTGCTTCATGTTCATTATGATAATTACTCAAACAGTGTGTCTACAGCTGAGATATGGAGTATCCAAACACCAGTCTGTAGTACCACGCGGAGAACTGTGGTTTCCAAAAATTACTTAAAAGGTCAAAGAACCTTCAAAGAGACTAACTTTTGTAGAAAGGAATCATTGTCCTCTTATATGGAAAGACAAAAGGCTAATGTATATGATCTCAACTATTCACAATGCCTCAATTGAAACTATGCAGAACATAAAACCTACATATCCAGTGGATTATAACAGGTAAACAGAAGTTGAATGTGCAAAACAGTATTTAGTTAACAGCAGTATCTTACACAAGAGTATAAAATGGCATAAATATGTAGCTGTACTCAATGTATTTCAAGTTTACTGCAGCTAGTTTTTAAAAGGTGAAATGTAAACACTCACTACTTTAACTAAAGAATAAGTAACTGAAAATTCAAATCAGTGCAGCATAAAACATGCCAATTCTTTCAATAACTCTGGAAAAGATCTGTACAAAGATTCACATTGGGACTTTCAGAAAACTTGATTTCAAGAAACTTAAGTTTCAAGAAACTTAAAAGACTACATTTGAGAAAACATAGTAACTAATGGGGAACAAAAAATCCCACCGAGTATGGAAAGTATGCTCTTCCAGAGGAAAACACAGGACTCAGCATGCTTGTAAAACTTACTAGCACCACTATACATCGGTGCATACATGCTAATGAGAAAATTTCATTAAATATATGTAATACATTTCACTTCAATGATGTGTAAAAGTGTACTGAAATTTATTTACAAGTACTCAGGTTATATACAATTGAGGAAAAAAGAGCCAGCTGCACATGATGGTTTGGGCTTTAAAAATACCTAGTCAGCAAAGTTTTAATATTTCTTTCCACACTTTCAATGAATTTTGGGTTGACCCACTTAAGCTATTTGTCCCTAAATGTGCCTTTAAACTTGGGATTTGGAAAAACCAACAACTTCAAGCAAAACCTGGAGTCTAGAAAGCATTCGGTAAATGAATAGGGAAAAACAAAAACCCAAACTATTTTACTATGAGCATTGTGTTCTATTGATGAAGTGTCTAATGCCAATAATCCATCTGTTCACCTCTCATTATACATTTTAAAATGTAATCTTTCATAGGTCATTTCACCTTGATTTCCTTTGGTGAATGGAGAAAGGAACAAATAGTTACCCAATGTAGCTTTGCCATGTTTTTGAGGTGACTTACCACTTTTATTAGGTAAACAAGAGTAGAGGATTTTTCCCTTTTAGGACAGAAACAATAGACATTCAACATGTCTTTTGTAGACCCTCCAATGAAAAAAACCTGCCCTGTATTATGTTACTCATCATTTTAACTGAGTTTTTTTTTTTGGGGGGGGGGGGGAAGGCGGGCATTGGTGATCCAGGCTTTAACCATAGAATATCTGGATGCTACAGCCTTTTTCTTGTCGTATTGGAGGGCTCAAACAGGAATGCTACTCCAAAAAAACTGACCTTTACCTTACACATGTTGCTGATAAAAAACTGAAATACTCCTTTGCAATTGAAGCTGTACAGCAGCAGAAAAAATGGGTTTTCATAAAGTCATTGAATTTTATTCTACCCTCTATTGGCTTCAAGGTTCCCCAATTATTTGGCAACGTCGATTTATCATATACTTGCCACCTATGTCACATTCTTTACTTTTTGTCCTATTTCTTAAATTTTGCAGGCTGATAATTTTGCCTTAGATGGTACCTAACTATCAGAAAGAAGAGTGCCTGGGGACTTAACCCAATCCAACTCAATGTTATAGTCAATTCTAACACATAGCAACCCTACAGGGCAAAATAAGAACTGACCCCTTTGGGTTTCTGAGCTTGGACATCTTTATGGGAGCAGAAAAGTCTTCCCCCAGAGGGACACTGGTAGTTTTTAACTGCAAACCCTGCGGTTAGCAGTCCTAGTCATAATCCATTATGCCATCAGTTTTTTGTGGGAGAGGGGTAGTGGTGGTGGCCTTAAATGGGTTGTATTAAAAATAAGTGGCCACCAAAGGAAGGTGTCAACAAGCTAATGTAGACAAAGCACCCTGGCCTGTTTGTGATTAAGGGATTTTTAATAAAATGTATGATGAGAAGAGGGGGTTAGAGTACAGCTTAAATTTCTAAGTACCAAGTTTGGCAAAGGTTTCCAGTAGAAGCCCCAAATCCATTAATGAGTTTCCACAGAAATTCGGCCCCACTGAATTCCTTGTGACTATTAAAAAGCAGCACAATTAGTGATGTCCTCAGATAGAGTGCATTAGAGAATAGCTTACAGTCAGTCACTCCCCTCTCTGATTCAGAGAGATCTTGCCTGGGTATGCTCTTAAAAGAAAGTAGTGTGTGCTAGTCTCATCCTGACTGTCGTCAGAGGACCCTGGGCCAATCTGGTAAGCGCGTCTATCTAACGTAATACAAAATTCCTAATCATAGTCCTGTTTCCACTTCTGCAGTTCTACTTTTAACTAATGTACTGATATGCTGCCAATCAAGATTCTATGAGTTCTCCATGGCCATTTCCATATCCTTTTAAAGTTTCTGAATCTCCACAAACCCTTTGACACCATTATGACTTCATGATCTGATGGTCTCTCATCCAGACGATGTTCCTGACTTTTCTTTTCCTAAGACTTAATAAATGTTCTCCTTAAATTACATGAGATTTGGGGAGGTTTCTTTTTGTACCTTAATACAAAAAAACTCAATGATATAAAATTAACTAAAAGATTTTCCCCCACCAACCATTAGCTCTCTGACCTCACCTTTCCTTACTCAGTATGCTCTAGCTACACTGGCCCCGAGAATGTTCATTGAAGATACCAAGTACACTCCCACCTGAGGTCCTTTGTATGGAATGTTCTCCCATTGTATTACATGGCTCATCCCTTCCTGACTCCGCTAAAATGTCACGTTTGCAGTAAGATCTACATGGATTCATGGCTCAGTGCATGAAGCTGCTTGCTAATTGATAAGTTGGTGGTTCAAAGACCTCAGCTGTTCCATGGGAGAACAGTAAAGCAATTTGCTCCCATAAAGACTTTGACCTCAGACACCCTCTGGAGCAGTTCTGTCTAGTCTATAGGGTCACTCTGGCACCGATTCTCCAGAGCATTTAAGAGCTTTTAACAAATGATACAATTTTAAAAATGTGTATTGTCTCATGTCTTTTCCTCACCACTGGGAAATATAACAAAGGAGAGT
The DNA here is from genome assembly GCA_004026705.1 of Nesogale talazaci. NCBI lineage: Eukaryota > Metazoa > Chordata > Mammalia > Afrosoricida > Tenrecidae > Nesogale > Nesogale talazaci. The sequence continues at coordinate 11,779 of PVJH01019137.1, read as the reverse complement.
ATTGGTTGACTGATGGTAGGTAGGTGCAAGTATTCTTTCTTAGTCACAACGATGTTCAGAGTATTTGAAAAATAACCTTGCTGCAGTGCAATGGGTTTCTTGTATATATGGTCTTTTTAGCCTTGAACTTATAATTCTTTCAAAAATAAATGATTGGGTTGTAGTCTGCCCCATAATTGTTCCAGTTTTCAGAACTCGAAGGGACTTGGTCATCTACTACACAAACAGGATGTATAAAATCACCCAGCAGGATTCAGTGACTATTGATGAGCAAGAGAGGTAAGAATGGTTTTAGGAAAGACAGAAAAATTATAAAGAGAAAGGATGTCTGATCTCCACCTCATATATCACAGCCTTTTGCAGATCTTGATTCTCACTCTTTCTTATAGAAATAGAGTAGGTCTGATACTATTAAGTTGTAGTGACACAGCAGATGTTCAGTATTCAAGTATCTGTTGAATGTATGACAAATTTTAATAACATGTCAAAGGACAAAGTCAATGAATCATCTCTAAGCACTATACCTACTACTTAAAATTGGACAATGTTCTGTGCATGTATAATGAAACATAAACATGAAAAGTTCTAATATTTTGCAGTGCTAAAAAGGATCAAACCAGGAAATACTTGATAGCATGGATGAACTTGGAGAAGCTTATGCTGAGTGAAACTGGCCAGTCACTGTCCTAAGGTGGGGAGGGAAGAAAAAGCAATGAACTAGACTGCTAATTGGTGTTAACTTGAGTGAAATGGAAGTTAGTAGTGCACAAGAGGGAAAATCAAGGAGCGGAAGATGGGTAAACCATTGGGGAGCTGATTGGTGGTTTAAACATTTGAATGCAAAGATGATGATCTGAAATGTAAACCCTCATCCCAGTAGGAATGGAAGACCTGATTATGATTTACAATAAAAATTATTAAATAAAAAAAAAAATCATATGATGACTGTCTATTGGTCTAACATTTAGGGGCCTTAAAAGCTTGTCTTCGGCTGAGCCCTGGTGGCCCAGTGGTTGTGTGCGGGACTGAGGCCCACAGGATTGATGGTTCAAATCCAGCAACAGCTCTCCAGGAGCAAGGCTGGATCTCCTACTCCCACACTAAGGCAGTAATGCCACACACAAAAAAAAAAGCTTGTCTTCAAATAAGCAGCAGTTTAGTTGATGTGTAAACTATGTCCACATGGAAGAAGCAAACCAATCTGTGTGACCTGAGGACTGTAAATAATAAAATCCAAATCCAGAGGAGGAAACTCTATCAGAGCTTAAATACTGAACACCCAGTTTGTAGAAAGCTATGGATGACAAGTTGAAGCCCAAAATTCATTTGCAGAGTTCAGACAGGATTAAGCCTCTGCTGAACGAAATCTCCTCTGACCTGCAGGGATGTGAATAGCTTTGCTAGCCGACAGAAAGCATTGTAAAGCAGAGGTATTTAGGTTAAAATCTAACACTTTATCATTTGATCTCTCTTTTGATCTATTTTTAAGCCTTTTTTTTTTGCATCACTGCTCTCCGGTGGTGGAAGTAGGAGGCCCAGCCCCACTGCTGGAATTGAATCTCCGTCCCAGTGGGCCGCAGTCCCGCGCACAACCACTACGCCACCGGGGCTCAGCCCTTAAAGTTATTTTATTATTTAGCTTTTAGTATTTTCTATTTTCTTTTCAGTTAAGACACTTCTGCTTTGTCATTGTTGGTTTGTTTCTTGTTTTACATGATTTCCTGTATTATGAAACCCAGGAGAGGTAACCCTATAGACAATAACTGGATTAATAATTACCTAGGTATGTGCTACAAAGGACAACACCAAACCTACAAGTTGGGGAAAGGGGCCAGCCCACCACACCCACACAGAAGCAAACCAAGGAAAAAGAATGAGGGAGTAGACCCCATATCAGCACAATACAGATCTGCTAAGACATAGAGGGCTGTAGGGCTGACAACAGCCAGAGAGAGACATGATGTCACTGAAGCATAGCGCAACAGAGGACAAAATGGGGGACACAGAGCAGGAAGTAAGTCTAGTCTGACTCCTCCCTCTCTCTCAACCCCCCCAAACACTCCCCAACAGTGGGGCAAACCAAGGGGACATAACAGATCAGCAGAAGTAAAGCAAAGCAAAGCCACAAAGCTCCTGAGGAGCCCCCAAAATAGACTTCAGGCAAGGAAAGGCAATTCTGGGAACCCCCAAGGCCAGTAGGAATGGAAAGGTCAGCAGACAGACCTGAAATTATGTGTGCTTTTCCATTTTTCTTTTGCGAGTTTGTAAAAAAAAAATCTCTTCATTCAACCTTTGGTTTTCTTTTTGTTTTATCTCTGTTATTGTGGTTTTGCCTATCCTACATAAGATAGTCATGGGAAGCAAGCCCAAGGAGAAAGCAAAGGGGGAAGGGATTGGGGAGAGAGGAGATGGGGAAAGGGAGCAATGAGCAGATAACACCATAGACAGGGGAACAACTAGAGAATTAAAATCAACAACGAGGAGGTCATAGAAATCCTGGTGGTAAAGGAGCAACAGCAATCTGGCTGAGAGGAATCATTAAGAGGCAGAAGAAGGGCGAGTGTGATGATGGGATAGGAGGTAGGTAACAGGAAAGATCTAGGAAGCAAAGCTATGGGCAGAGGTATAACTTAGGTGTGCATTTATGTAAATATATTAATTCATAAAAAGAGGTAGTGGCCTATGTATATATATATATATTGATATGGCAATACATTGAGGGAGTGTATGGACTTTGGGTGTCTGCTTAAGCCCACCCTCAATGGAACACATTGCTATAACAACCTTGTATTCTGGGATGTTCATCCTCCGTACCAATCACTGACGACAAAATGGGTGCACAAATTAATGTGGTGAAGAAAGCTGATGGCGCCCGGCTATCAAAAGACAAGACACTGGGTTCTTCAAGCTTGAAGTTAAACAAGCAGTCATCTAGAAGAGCAGCAACAAGCCCACATGGAAGAAGTACACCAGCCTGTGCGATCATGAGGTGCTGACAGGATCAGGTAATATATATCAGAAGACCCCAAACAAACAAACAAAATGTTGAGAATGAAGGGAGTCTGAGCAGAGACCCAAAACCCATGTGTAGATAATAGATGTGCACGCACTGAAGAGATGAAGTCAACCAGGGTACAGAATAGCACCAATCAAACACACAATATCCCTCTAGTTTTTTAAGGCTTTCTCATCCCCAACCTATTATGACCCCAATCCAGCCTTTTAGTTCTGGCTAGACGGGAGGATGTACACTGGTACAGGAAAGAGGTCAACACACAGAATTCAGGTCAGATAAATCCCTCAAGAACAGAAATGGGAGTAAGGATAACAGGAGGGTAGGGGAAAGGTGGAGAAAAGAGGGGAGGAAGAGGGAACAGATCACAATTGATTAACACATAACCATCCTCCCAACCCCCAGGGGGAAGAACAACAGAAACCGTGGGAGAAGGGAGACAGTGGTCAGTGTAAGATATGAAACTATCAATAATTTATCAAGGGGTCACGAGGGTGGGAGAGGGGAGGGAAAAAAGATGAGCTTATACCAAGGGCTCAAACAGAAAGTAAATGCTTAAAAAATGATGACGGCAACATATGTATAAATATGCTTGATACAAATGAAGGATGGATTCTTGTAAGAGCAAGAGCCCCAATAAAATGATCTTTAAAAAAATAATTACCTAGGGGGCATGGCAGAACAGACCGGGGGGTGGGGTGGGGAAGGAATGGAGGGCTAACAAGTATAAGAAAGAAAAAAATGTTTTGAAATTGATTATTACGGTGATGATCACACACCTGTTCTTAATGACTAGTCCAGTGATTGATTAATAAGTTTTCCTGATTATATTTTATTAACACTTTAGTATCTGGGACCCAATACTTAGCTCACAGTGCCACTAGGGATCCTTAAACAAAACACAAGGAAACACAAAACACAACACAAGGAAAAAACCTCTCCAAAGATGTTGCTTAAAAGATACCTCTGAATGGTGTTCTATACTTCCAATGTCTGATCCAGAGTGCTGCTCATTTACATCATCCTCAATGTCTGACCCCGAATCCCGTTCATCCTGTACTGGGGTAGCGCCACCATCATCTGCTTAAAAATAAACAAAACTTACATGACATCTATAGCTAAAGCAAACATTGAATCAAGAAGAAATACAAGAATAAAAATTACCACTTATCTGATAAAATGGTATTTTAAACAATATTCATTCAAATTTCAATAATATAACATGTATTACTACATATGACAATAAAAAGACCATAAAAATTCTAAAAGATTAAGCAGCATAACTAAAAACCAAGCAACACTCTCCAAATAATAGCGTGAGACTTATCTAACTGAATCAAGAGGATTTTTTTCTGTAACACTTTCCAACAATCAAAACCAAACTCACCACCACCTACCTAGTCAATTCCCAAGCATAGGAGGCCCATCGGACAGTGGTTCACAACCTTCATGATGCTGTGACCCTCTATTGCAGGTCTTCATGCTGTGGTGAGCCCCAACCATAAAATCATTTTCGTGGCTACTTCATAACTGTAATTTTGCTAGTTATGAATTGTAATGTAAATATCTGATAGCCAGATGCATTTTCATTGTGACAAACTGAACATAATTAAAGCGTAGTGATGAATCACAAAAACAATATGCAATTTTACATTGTGAAATATATATATATATTTCTAATTACAAAGAAATGAAATTTTGCTTTGAGGCATGGTGTAGCATGCTTAAACATCTTTGTGAGGGACTAAGAGGGAGTATCTCTGCATGTGGGCAGGCCCACCTGGAGAAGGATGGGGGAGCAGGGTCTCAGTTCCCGTATGTGCTTTCCGATGGTCTTAGGCAACTCCTGTCAAAGGGTCGTCCAACCCCAGAGTGGAGAACGGTCGCCATAGGACCAAGCAGGACTACCGCTGTATGTTTTTGAAATGGCAACTCTTTACAAGACACGCATCTTTCTCCTGTGACTGCACCACTTCCCACTCTCTTGCCGGCTAATGTGATTTATGGCTCTTTTACTTTGGATCTTTCACCATTTGAATGACGGTACCAAGAGAGTAGCGATTTGGATCCCACAGCTGAAACCCAGGATACACAATGATACATAACACTCCAATACAAAATTATCAGTACTATTCTGACACACAGCAACTCTACAGGGTAGAGTAGAACTGTTCCACAGCGCTTCTGGGGCTATCATTACGGAAGCATATTGCCTTATCTTTCCCTGGAAGAATGGCTTGTAGGTTTGAACCACTGACCTTTCTGTTAGCAGTTCAATATTAAGTCCACTGCGCCACCAGAACTCCATCATAATGTTCACTAGGAACTTATAAATGGGGAGGGAGGGAAGAAAAAAACGAGGCGCTGATAGCAAGGGTTCAAATAGAAAGTGCTTAGAAAATAATGATGGCAACGTATATACCAATATGCTTGATATAAATGATGTATGGAATGTGATAAGAGTTGTAAGAGCTTCCAATAAAATGATCTTTAAAAGAAAAAAACTAAAAATTATATCATTATAAATGAGGGGGAGTACAGATTGGGGACCCAAAGCCCATCAATAGGTGAAGTGACATCCTCTTACAGAGGGGTTGCAGGCAGGAGATGAGCCAGTTAGGGTACAGTAACAATGAAATGTGCAACTTTCCTCTAGTTCTGAAATGCTTCCTCCCACCCACTATAGTATGATCCCAATTCTACCAGACAAGTCCGGGTAGAACAGGGGATGCACACTGGAGTCAGAAACATGGGGAATTTAGGACAGATGATCCCTCAGGACGAATGATGGGAGTGGTGACACTGGGAGGGTGGAGGGATGGTGGAATAGAAAGGGGGAACCAATTTCAGGATTCCACAAATAACCTCCTCTCTGGGGTACGTTACGGACAACAGGGAAGTGAGTGAAGGGATACATTGGGCAGTGTACGATATGGAAAACAACAATTTGTAAATTATTAAGGGTTCATGGGGGGGGGGAACGGGGGAGGAAAGGGAAAATGGGGAGATGGTACCCGGGGCCTACGTGGAGGATGTTTTGAGAGTGATGATGGTATCAAGTGTGCAAATGCAGCCTGCATACAATTGATGTATATATGGACCGTGATGGGAGTTGTATGAGCCCCCAATAAAAGTGATTTATAAAAAAAAACTTAGAGAAAGGAGGGAAAGAGGAGCTTCTAACAAGGGCTCAAGTAGGAAATATTTGTAAATGAAGACGGCAACGTGTGTACAAACATGCTTGATACAAATGATGTATTGAATGTTATAAGAGCTGTAAGAGCCCCCAATAAAGTCATTGGGGAAAAAAAAAAATCCCAAAGACGCTAAATCGCCATAAGTAACTGATAGGGATGTCTCCTTACTCTAAAATATGTATGCAATTCGAACAAGAATCCTACTTAAAAAATAACGGGTGGCTAGTTTTCCGAGGGCAATTAAACTTGCATTCGACTCAAAACGGCAACATCTCAAAAAAAAAACAAAAAACAAAAAAAAAACAAGGCTCCCAGGATCCCCGCCGCGCTGAAAAGCTCCTCCGGAGTTTCGGAACCCACGGCCAAGTTCCCTGCGCACGGGGCCGACGGTGGGGATGGCGCAGCACCCGGCAGGGTTCGGTTCTGCCGACGCAGTGGGACCCGACGCGAGAGCACCTAACAATGGGGGCGCCTCTCCTGCCCTCGCACTTTGCACCCCGCGGCTCCACGCGTCCGGGTCGCTTCCGGATTCCAGCAAGCGCCGCAGCCGACCCGTAAGACGGCTTTCCCTCCAGAATCCCGCCTCCCGGGGGGACTCGGCCGTTCGCAGCCCGCCGACTCTCCCGGGCCCCGGCTCCACCGGCGCTCTCCCTCCCGCTCCCGCGGTCCCGAGAGCTCGCCCCGCCCCCAAGCCCAGACCCTCCACCCTCAGGCCCCGGCCCCACCTGACTGGTCGCCGCCGTAATACTCCGAGTCCATGGTGGGCCGGCTCTCGGCGGGGAGTGTCCGCGCCCCGCGCCGCGCCCCCGTCACCTTCTTCCCGCAGTGTCCCTCGGTGGCGCGGCCCGCTGCCCGGAGTCTTCCGCCTGACCCGAGGTTTGGGGGAGCCGGCAGCAAAACAGCAAGCGCGGCAGGAGGCCAATGCTCTCACCCAGAGACCCACGGGAGGGACCGAAAGCCGCTCCACTTCCCAGAAGCCCCCCTGGGCCAAAATGGCGCCTACCCACGACTCTTTGAGGAACGCAGTGCGCTTGCGTTCGCTCCGATCAACTAGCCAATGAAAGGGCGGAACTGCGATGACGTAGTCAGGTCGGAGAGAAGAATGCTGGGGGAATTGATTGTGAGCTCGGGCTTCCATTGACAGGGCTGGAGAGCCGTCTTTGAAGATCATTGTATCGGTTTGTTTGGGGGAGGGAGAGAGGGAGGGAAGGAAGGAGAGGTAGAGGAGAGAGGGAGGGAGGGAGAGAGAGAGAGAAAGAGAGAGGTGTTTTGAGAAGACTGGAGAGCCGTCTTTGAAGATCATTGTGTCTTTGTTTGGGGGAGTGTGTGTGTGTGTGTGTGTGTGTGTGTGTTCGTTCGTTCTCTCTCCCCTTTTGGGGGGTCATATCGTAGTGACTCACCTGAAAAATGAAGACCCACATTTAATAAAAACAAAAATTTAATTTTCCAGTAGAGCCAATATACTAATACTCCCAAGTTACCCAAGTCAGTGAAGAAACAAAACAGTTTAACAGACAACACAGATCGTCTTGATGGTTTTCCAGACTACATGGAGTTCCTATACTCTGGAATTCACACGCTGGGAAGGAGTAACATACAGATGCGTTACATTAACTTGAATTTCAGGATAATCACGGAATGCAGTTGTTGACCATGAGCAAACACACAGAACAATAGGTTCTTTAAGCCTTAGGCTAGTTTAAGGATGTCTCTGTTGTAGTCTAAGGAGTTAACTTCCCTGGTGATAATGCTCAGAATTATCTGGAGACTCTCACAGGAAACATTTATGAGCAATTCAGCAAGCTATAAAAATTCCAATCTTGGAGCAAGAAAATAGCGTGATAGGCTGACCACAAACAGTAAATCAATAAACTATGGTTCCTAACTTTCAAACTCCTCATTTTTCTCATTGGCAGAGAAAGCTGGGTTCAGACCACCCAAATTTTGGTTGGCAGTCCAGCACTTACTAAGTTTATGGACGTTTCTTATAAACATCTCTACAGAAATGTGTCAAATAAATGTGTGAACAAGAGGCACATTTTCTTGTAAAAAAAGCTTAATTTAAAAACATAGTTTTATACTATTAACTTATAAATAAAACTATGTGAAGGAAACTGTAGAACTGCACGTTTACATGAACTGTGCAATATTTAACATGTGGGATATTGGATTCAATGTATTGCAGGATCACGAGTCAGTTTGACAATCTCCGTTGCATTGTTTATCTTTACATTTGATGTCTGCTTTCTAATATATTTTTGACAACAGTTATACTTATTACTGATATAGTGCTTTCATTAATGAACCAATTTCCTAGGGATAATAATTTGCATTCCCTTCAAATTGACATGTATCCATAGAGGCAGGCATAATACACAGAGAATTTTGAGTTTTGAACATTTAGAAGAAAATGAATTTGGATATATATGTGTCTTGTTGACTGGATAAAGTCAGAATAAATGGGGCTGAGCCCCGGTGACATAGTGGTTGTGTGTGGGACTGCGGCCCACTGGGATGGAGGTTCAATTCCAGCTCTACAGGAGCAAAGGCTGGGCCTCCTATTCCCACCACCAGAGGGCAGTGATGCCTAAAAAAAAAAGAAATGGTAGAAAGTAAATACAAAACAGTTTCTGTAGTTTTCACTGAGGAAATTGAAACGTGTCAAAATGGCATGGTCCTATGAGAAGGACTTGATGTGGAAACCTGACAGAATGAACTGGGCCCCACCCTTAGACGTGGAACTGAAACACACTGATGCGAGAGGAAGCAAAGGATAGCCACCCCAAGATTGTGGAAATGGAGTCACTGGACTTTGAGTGAGACCCCTGGATTAGTTCATGTCCAATGAAAGGAGATCCACCATATATTTAGAACCTCAGTGCCAGGCTTTAGTCAGCGACAGGGGTCTGCCCTTGTAAGAATTGTGAGGGACAAGGAACAACGCTTGATTCAAAATCAGTGGCAAGGAGGGGGTGAGAGACCTGGTAGGGACTGATCAAGGGCAATGTAGCCAAGAGAAATGGCTGAAACCCAAGTGAAGGCTGAATATGATAGTGGGACAAGAGGAAAGTAAAAAGAAATAGAGGCAAGAACTGGGGGGTAAAAGGGGTAAAGCTCTCAGTACCACAGTTAGTAGAACATTGCTCCCTGCTCCTTGCAGTTCAAAACCTAAATGGGATTGAAAGGTAAGAAGACAAGGGACGAAGGGGGTTGTTTCCACTGAATGCATATGCTAAACCAGATTTAATTGTCCATGCCACAGCAAAAGGATTAGAAAGGGATCAGGCACACATTAGACACATATATGACAATCCGAAACTAAGAATGTACAGGCTAAGGTCACCTAGGTGCAGATGAAGGTCAAATGTGGGCCCCGCACACTAGATACCAGCAACATTACATCACACATGTGGCCATTTTCAGTCACTGACTCTCCCACCACCCACCTTTCAGCCTTGTACGCCTTCAGAGATTGTATGTACTGGCTGAGACTGTGTTACCTGAAACTTCCCTTTCCTTCATAAAAGTTACTGGGATGAAAAACATGCTTCTGCCACGTGAATTCTTTCAGCTTTGAGAAGCAAGAACCAGGGGGAACCATTTCTGAAACAAGATGACACTTCCTAACAGTGGTATCAAAAGTACAATTTCCGTTCGTGCTTTCCCATCGACTCTGTTGGGTCAGCGTGTAACTGCTCTCTGCAATGTACGTCGTGCAGACCCCCCATTTGCTCCTGAGGAGAAACAGGAGGCTCTCCTGCTCTCCCCCCAAAAGCTACAGACTGGAAAATAAATTTTTCTTTTATTGGTATGTAATTCACATGTATTAGAATTCAATGGTTCAATTAGATCAAGAAGGGTTGTAAAATTATCACAACAATCAATTTTAGGAAATTTCCTTTGTTCTTTTACTCACTGCTGTTAGCTCCCCACCTCCCTGCAACTTCCCCTGCCAGATCTCCAGAGAACCATCAATCCAGTCCCTGTCGCTCTAGATTTGCCTATGCTGGACGTCATAGACAGGAAACTATGAAAAAACAAAAAATAAGCTGAGCCCCGGTGGCATAGTGGTTGAGTGAGTGACTGCGGCCCATTGACTTGGCGGTTCAAATCCAGCAGCAGCAAGGCTGGGTAGCTCCCACGTGACCACCAGAGGGCAGTGATGCTCCCCCAAAACAAACAAACAAAAACAAAATAATAATAGTCTAAAACTACGAACAATAACAAAGTAAAGCAAATAGAAACCTCATTCAAAAAAAGCAGAAAATGTTAAAAGCTAGAACAAATTAAAAAGGAATAAAAAGGAAGATCAAATGACAAGGTGTTGAATTTCATCCTAACTACACCTGGAATAATTCACTTTCTAATGCATTCTGCATGATATCAAAGTTATTCACATCCACCCACACTCACCACTACCTATGGTGAGAGAGGACTCCCTCGGCTTCCCTTCCCTAAAATAAAATAAAAAAGGAAACAGCTTTTAAATAGCTCAAAAGGAAGATGGAGTGATAAGATATTACACTGTAAGAGAATTGTGTCTGCCATATTCAACCTTACAATGCTCTTTAAAGCAAGCGACTCACATCCCTAGCCTCTGATCAGAGGGGATCCACCCCAGATTTAATCCACCCCAGATTTAATCCACCCCAGATTTAATCCATGTGTGTGTGGACCCTGTAAATGGATTGCCAGTTCCCACTGTCATCCATCACCTTCTACAACTTGAGGTGTTCACAACGTAAGCTCTGATAGCCATTCCCTCCTATGGATTCATTATTCATTATTTACAACTCTTGGACCGCAAAGACTGGTGTGCTTCGTCCATATGGACCTAGTGGATGCCTTGCTTAGCTGACTGAAGACAAGTCATTGGGAGCTCAAATTCTAGTTCTTCTGACAGCCTGGCCCCCTCTAGTCGCTTCACTACCCTCTACGAGAGCATCTATATCTTCATGATATCTTCATGATCTTTTCATGAGGGTGAGCATCAAGCAGGACCATGTCATAAGAACTAATTATTCTTAGATTTGAATCAACATCGATGATTCATTGTCTCGGGTTTACCTTGGAGACATCATTATCACTTTTATGTTAGAAAATGTTATCCGTCACCCCTGGAAGCATCACTGCTACTGTCAAGCTGGTGCTGACTCTTGTGACGCCATAGAAGAGGGTAGAACTGCCACTGAGAGTTTCACAGACCGGTTCTTCACAGGGTCAGGAAGTCTCATGCTTTTCCTTTGGAGCTGACTGACGACTTTGAACTGCTGGCCTTGTGGTTAGCTGTCCAATGCTAACCACACTACTCCTTGATAGTGTTCATTTCACCACTGGTATAGAGTTTAAAACACTATAGAAAAAAGGAAATGATTTGAGTATAGGCCACCTATGAGTCACAATCCAGGAGTTTGCTTATACAGATGAAACTCTTGGTGATAGGGCAATGCTTTCCATAATATTCACTCACAGTGGCAGAGCCATGCCTATCCAAACAATGCATGTCAGAATGGAGCAAGGTAGGTAAGTATATGGTAGGTTCAGGCCACTACTCACTGGGTCCCTTCAT